>PVKP010034164.1:0-18275 GCA_004027715.1 Plecturocebus donacophilus | reverse complement strand
ATTGTGTGTGTGTGTGTATGTGTGTGTAGTTGCATTGTACTTATTCCCCATTTTCATTTAAAGGAAAGGTCAAAACTGTGACTTTATCTTTTGCAGCCTGCACTACTTAGGAATGAGACAAAGGAAAATGATTACCATTAATTGCTATGGGCAATTAAAAAGAGTTCTTTGTTCAGTAACAAATTGATTGTGTACAAATGAAAGTCAGCACTGCATTAATACAAGATTATTAGATTCTTGAAATCTGCATCTTCTGCTAGAGTAGCTTTCACTTCAAGGGAATTATTTCAGTGGGAATATTGTACCTAAATGATTGGTGATAAAATGTATCACTAGGTCCTTATTTTTCAAAAATGCCTGTTAACTTTGTAGGTTAGAGGCTGGTGGATGCTATTTTTATGTAACCTTTTAAATGGCCTGAAATCACTGTATAGTTTTTTTTAATGCTGCCAAAATAGAAGAAATTTCTTCCTCTGGTCAGTCAGTTGACGAATGTAGATAAAATCTTTGATAAATGAGGAAAAAGTGAAAAAGACCCCTGACTGCTGTGAAGTGGGTCTTGGCTGTTGGCACGTTCCTAGTAGTAGTCACTCAGTAACCACAAAGGCTTAAAAAAATGGCAGCATTAGCTAAAGCAGTTGTGATTTGGTCTTATGTATATACAAGGTGTATACATTTTCTTCTGTACAAATCCCCTTTTAAGTTTTTTCTTAGAAAATTAAGGTATAGCTGGGCACAGTGGCTCACACCTGTAATCCCAGCACTTTGGGAGGATGAGGTGGGTGGATCACGAGGTCAGGGGTTCCAGACCAGCCTGACCAACACGGTGAAACCCCATCTCTACTTAAAAAAAATACAAAAATTAGCCGGGCCTGGTGGCTCACACTTGTAATCCCAGCTACTTGGGAGGCTGAGGCAGGAGAATTGCTTGAACTCAGGAGGTGGAGGTTATGTTGAGCTGAGAGCATGCCATTGCACTCCAGCCTGGGTGACAGCAAGACTCTGTCTCAAAAAAAAAAAAAAAAAAGAAAAGAAAAGAAAATTAAGGTATAGACTGGGCGCAGTGGCTCACATCTGTAATCCCAGCACTTTGGGAGGCTGAGGCAGGAGGATCAGCTGAGATTGAGAGTTTAAGACTAGCCTGACCAACATGGAGAAATCCTGTCTCTACTAAAAATACAAAATTAGCTGGGTGTGGTGGCACATGCCTGTAATCCCAGGTACTCGGGAGGCTGAGGCAGGAGATCACTTGAACTGGTTGTGGTGAGCCGAGATTGCGCCATTGCACTCCAGACTGGGCGACAAGAAGGAAACTCCATCTCAAAAAAAAAAAAAAAAAAAAAAATTAAGCTATAATCTACATGTAGAAAAGTACATAAGTCTTATTTTTTTTATTTTTTATTTTTTTTCCTTTTTGCCAAATCCTAACCACTCGATGACCAGGGAAAAAGTACATAAATCTTATTGTACATTTCTGAATTTTTTGCATGTCGTTCAGGCCCTTTTTCATGTGAAGGGGCATAATTCCCTTTCCTATGTAGTTCTTACTACACTGAAAATTATTTGAGAGTCTCTAGATACGGCACTTCAATTATTACTTTATGTTTAATATATAAATGTGAACATGTAGGATATTTCTTTTTTTTTCTTTGAGATGGAGTCTCACTCTGTCGCCCAGACTGGTATGCAGTGGTGCAGTCTCGGCTCACTGCAACCTCCACCTCCCGGGTTCAAGTGATTCTCCCACCTCAGGCTCCCAAGTAGGGGGGATTACAGGCGCCCGCCATCACACCCAGCTAATTTTTGTATTTTTAGTAGAGACGGAGTTTCACTATGTTGGATCAGGCTGGTTTCAAACTCCTCACCTCAGGTGATCACCCACCTTGGCCTCCCAAAATGTTGGGATTACAGGTGTGAGACACCAAGCCCGGCCCATATAGGATATTTCCAACTTTACCTGTCTGGGCAAGGTCACATACCTGATAAAGAATGGGATAACAGTGATTTCATTGTATAAATTATCACAAGGTAGCGTTCTTTTAACAACAGATTTTTTCTACTTGTAATTCCAGATTATTTTGGTCTCTGTTTGCTGGAAATTAAAAAAAAATAGTGGGCTGGGCGTGGTGGCTCACGCCTGTAATCCAAGCACTTTGAAGGCAAAGGTGGGCGGATCGCCTGAAGTCGGCAGTTCAAGACCAGCCTGACCAACACGGTGAAACCCTGTCTTTAAAAAAAAAAAATAGTGGTCACTGCTGGTGAGAGTGAAATGGGAATGGTATTGAAACTGCCATCAGGCCGGTAAACTGGTGTGAACTTTCTGGAATGTAGTTTGGCAATGTTTTATTTGCTTGTTTTTTGAGATGGAGTCTCGCTTGGTCATCCAGGCTGAAGTGTAGTGACATGATCTCAGCTCACTACAACCTCTGCCTCCTAGGTTCAAGCAATTCTCCTGCCTCAGCCTCCGGAGTAGCTGGGATTACTAATGCGTGCCACCATGCCCAGCTAATTTTTGTATTTTTAGTAGAGATGTGGTTTCAATATGTTGGCCAGGCTGGTCTCGAACTACTCACCACATGTGATCCACCTGCCTTGGCTTCCCAAAGTGCTGAGATTACTCGAATGAGCCGCTACACCTGCCCAGCAATGTTTTAAGACACGTAGAACCCTTGATCTACTTATAAGAATCTATGAGGGCTGGGGGCTATGGCTCTTGCCTGTAATCCCAGGACTTTGAGAGGCCTAGGTGGGCAGATCACCTGAGGTCAGTTGTTCGAGATCAGCCTGGCCAACATGATGAAACTATGCCTCTCCCAAAAATAGAAAAATTAGCTGGGCGTGGTGGCTGGTGCCTGTAATCCCAGTTACTTGGGAGGCTGAGGCATGACAGTCACTTGAACCCGCAAGGCGGTGGTTGTAGTGAGAGGAGATCGTGCCACTACATTCCAGTCTGGCGACAGAGCAAGACTCTGTCTCAAAAAAAAAAGAAAGAATCTACAGGGACCCAGAAATAGAGATGTGAGTCAAGATTATATACTAAAGAGATGTTAACTATGTTAACTATAGGGATGCTTATAAATTAAAGAAAAAAAACAAAACAATCTAAATGTTTTTACCTTAGGGGAATCGTTTGCTTTATGTAAAGGTTATGGAGTCATTTAAAAAAGTATGTTTTTGAGAATACATGACATGGGAAAGTGCACACAAAATAAAATTAAATATGGGAAAAAGTAGGATATAGAACTATAAACAGCATAAGTCCAGTTATTTTAAAATATATGTGCAAAAGTGGAAAAAATATGCTGAAGTGTTGTTACTTAACTCTGTGTTGTAGGATTATGGGTGATTATAACTTTTTTTGAATTTTCCCAAGCTTTCTACAATGATCTTACTATTTCTGATTCAGTAGAAGAAAAGATTAAACAAGATTTTTTTTTGTAGTGTGGTATAAACAAAGGAAGGAAAAATTGAGGCGAAAAGCAAGAAATTAGTCATGGTAACATCTGTTGGACTCTAGTACCTTTGAAGGTAAGGCATCCACCCTTTCTTAGAGAACAGTCAAATTAATTCCTAATAATATTACCAAGTACTAACAGTGATCTGTTTGTTACATACCAGAAGACTACAAATGTTACCTCATACTATCCTCAAAATAACTCTCTGGGGTAGGTGGTATCTCACCTTCTAGATGCGGAACCAAGGTTCCAGAAAGGGGACTTGACCAAGGCCACATGGCTAGTTGATATCCAAAGCAGTCTGGCCCGGAGTCTGTGCTCTCTACTGCTTTCTCTGGCTGACTTTACACTTTCCAGAATGCTTTCCCGCAGTGTGATCTCAGCCCAGAGATGAAGAGAATTCAAGTCTGCTGCGTGGTCAGTAGATAGAGCTGAATCCCCGGTTCTCTTTGAACAAATTTCCCCACTGGCCCCTGAGGTGTGCTTGTTTTAAGATAAAGGAGTGGGCCAGGCACGGTGGCTCACACCTGTTGTGGGGCTGAGGTGGGCAAATCATTTGAGGTAAGGAGTTCGAAGCTAGCCTAGCCAACATGGTGAAACCCTGTCTCTACTAAAAATACAAAAAAAATTAGCCAGGCGTGGTGGCAGGTGCCTGTAATCCCAGCTACTTGGGAGGCCAAAGCAGGAGAATTGCTTGAACCTGGGAGGCAGAAATTGCATTGAGCTGAGATTGCGCCACTGCACTCCAGCCTGGGCAACAGAGCAAGACTCTGTCTCAAAAAAAAAGAAAAAGAGAAAGAATCTATTGGTCAAAGTCAGGAATGGCTATGAAATTGTTTATGTGTTCCCTCTTATGGGCCAAAAACATTTAAATAAGGGTAAAATTTATTTAATATTTAAGCTATTAAATTTTTTCCCCAAACTTCTATTTTGAAGTCCTGTCTTAAATTAATTTATTTAAATATTTAAATAATTTAGCAGTAAGTCTAGTAAGCAGAAGAGGGAACAAATTAAATCTTTGTAGTTCCAGAGGATAGTGGGAGACATCTGGGTGTCCGCAAGGTTTAAAGTGCACAAAACATGCCTCCTCCTCCTCAGGATTTATATGCCGTTTATAAAACAAAAGCAATTCTTCCCTTACGGGTAACACAAGGAACACCCTGTTTCTTTAGCAGAAAGTAAAAAATTAAGAAGGCCAGTGGCCTGATTATTTTTCCTTGATCTTATCTTAAAGAATTATGTGTGACTAAGCATTTCAGTGCAAGAATGCATTGACTAGAAAGACAGATTTCATCTTATTATGAGAAGAACTTTTAAAGAAAGCAATCCAAGCTCATGTTTTATCTTTTTTTATTTGTTTATTTTGAGTTGGAGTCTCACTCTTTCGCCCAGGCTGGAGTGCAGTGGCATGATCTTCGGCTCACTGCAACCTCCGCCTCCTGGGTTCAAGAGATTCTCCTGCCTCAGCCTCCCGAGTAGCTGAGATTACAGTCATCCATCATCACGCCTGGCTAATTTTTATATTTTTAGTAGAGATGGGGTTTCACCATGTTGGCCAGGCTGGTCTTGAACTCCTGACCTCCTGTGACCCGCCTGCCTTGGCCTCCCAAAGTGCTGGGATACAGTTGTGAGCCACTGCGCCCAGCCCTTTTGTCTTGAATATGCAATAACTTTCAAATTAACCCCATTTGATTTCGTTGTTATTTAACAAGATGTCTACACATGTATCTATTAAATATTTGCTTACTGATCATTTTTTCTGTTGTTGGTGAGAGTAACAGACCTTCACTGCAAGGAGGTTGACATTCAGGCATCAGGAAGAAATTGCAAAATAAAGCGCTTTGGATGCTCTGTGAGATTTTTGTTTTTTGTTCCTCCATTTCTTCTGTGACATCACCTAGAACATGACCTGACAGGTCAATATGAGCTCAGTCTTGGTTGAATAAAGGTATGAGTTTCTGAATGAGAGAGCCCTAGAAAAGATGAAGTCTCTCATCTTTCAGTCTTTAGATTCTTGGGATTCCTCGTGCTGTGTAAAGGAAAGAAACTTTTCTGTTGTTAGTTTTTGTTTGCATCTTACCAACTTTGTGACTTAGGACGAATCATTTATTAAGTTATTTTGTCTATAAAATGGGCTTAAATACCTGTTCTGCTTGCCACAGTCTTTATTTTTATTTTTTGAGAACTAACGGCCAAGAATTAACATAGCTTTAAAGTTGATAACCTTTTAGTTTGCTGGGAGAATGAAAGAGAACAATTAGGTAGTTAAAATGTTGAGGTAAGCGAGCGTGTTAGAGGGCTGCACGGGTGGCATGATGAAATTTTGGATCAGTAGAGCAGCACATGCGATCGATTTGTTATCTCTTGGCCTTTGTAAAACTTGTAATTTGCCCCTAGGTAGCACATAGTTTGAAGGTCTTATCAGAAAGTGTCTCATACACGTAAATGTTAACACCAGGTCATAAGGCTAAATAGCAGGTCATAGGCTAAATAGCAGTTGTCCATATTTGTTGAGGTTCTCTTTTTCTCATCACGGTACATGGCCTGGGTCCCGGTCCCACCTCTTACCTGCTCTACACCCTCTGACAAGGCCCTTTAAACTCCTGGTGCCTTAGGCACCTTGTCTATTAAAAAGGAGAATATAGTAGTTTTTACCCACAGGGTCACTGTGCTAGTTAGTATGCTTAGTATATGTCATTATTAGTGCTGTGCTATCTGGACCTGACTTTAAAAATTTTTTTTTTATTTTTGAGACAGGGTCTCACCCATGGTCCACGTAGTGCAGTGGCGCGATCACACCTTACTGTAGCCTTACCTCACAGGCTCAAACAGTCATCTTGCCTCAGCATCTGAGTAGCTAGCTGGGACCACAGGTGTACGTGTGCCACCATGCTCAGCTAATTTTTAAAATTTTTAAATTTTTTATAGAGACAGGACTTGCTGTGTTGCCCAGGCTGGTCTTGAACTCCTAGGCTCAAGCCTCCCTTTTCAGCCTCCCAAAGCACTGGGATTACAGGTGTGAGCAGCAGCACCTGGCCAGATTTGGCTTTAATAGGCCAGCTAAACATAACTCAGAGATGGTGTGGGATTAGTTCCAGACTACTGCAATGAAGCAGATAAGGCAATAAAGCCAGTCACACAAATTTTTTGGTTTCCCAGTGCATATAAAAGCTACGTTTTGGCCGGGCGCAGTGGCTCACGCCTGTAATCCCAGCACTTTGGGAGGCCGAGACGGCAGATCACGAGGTCAAAAGATCGCGACCATCCTAGCGAACATGGTGAAACCCTGTCTCTACTAAAAATACAAAAATTAGCTGGGCATGGTGGCACATGGCTGTTGTCCCAGCTACTCAGGAGGCTGAGACAGGAGAATCACTTAAACCTGAGAGGCGGAGGTCGCAGTGAGCTGAGATCACACCACTGCACTCCAGTGGCAACAGAGCAAGACCCCATCTCAAAAACAAAAATTAGTCAGATGTGATGGCACATGCCTGTAATCCCAGTTGCTCAGGAGGCTGAGGCAGGAGAATTGCTTGAACCTGGGAGGCAGAGGTTGCAGTGAGCCAGTGTCACGCCATGCACTCCAGCCTGGGCAACAAGAAGGAAACTTTTTCTGTTTTCACAGAGATGGAGTTTCACTGTGTTGGCCAGGGTGGTCCCAAACTCCTAGCCAAGTGATCCGCCCACCTCAGCCTCCCAAATTGCTGGGTTTATAGGCATGAGCCACCGTGCCCAGTTCCCCCGGCTTCCTTTTTTTTTTTTCCTGAGAGGAAGTTTTATTTATTTTGTTGCCCAGCCTGGAGTGCAGTGGTGTGGTCATGGCTCACTGAAGCCTCAGCCTCCTGGGCTCAGGTAGTTCTCTGGCCTCAGCCTCCTGTAAAAATATGTTATTGCTTAAAAAATGCTAGTGATCATCTGAGCCTTTGGTGAGTCATAACCTTTTTGCTGGTGGATGATCCTGCCTTGATACTGATGGGTTCTGACTCATCAGGGTGGTGGTTTCTGAAGGTTGGGCTGGCTGTGGCAATTTGTTAAGACAACAATGAAGTTTGCCACATTCATTGATTCTTTTTTTCATGAAAGATTTCTCTGTAGCATGGAATGCTGTTTGATAGCATTTTATCCACAGTAGGACTTCTTTCAAAATTAGAATCAAGCCTCTCAAACCCTGATGCTACTTTATCAGCTAAGCTATGCAATACTCTTAATCCTTTGCTGTCATTTCTGCGGTGTTCACAGCATCCTCACCAGGAGTAGATTCTATCTTAAAAAATTGCTGGGCAGACTGGGCACAGTGGCTCACACCTGTAATCCCAGCACTTTGGGAGGCCAAGGTGGGCAGATCACCGGAGGTCAGGAGTTTGAGACCAGCCTGGCCAACATGGAGAAACCCTGTCTCTACTAAAACTATAAAAATTAGCTGGGCATGGTGATGGGTGCCTGTAGTCCAGCTACTCAGGAGGCTGAGGCAGGAGAATCTCTTGAACCCAGGAAGCGGGGGTTGCAGTGAGCTGAGATTGTACAATTGCACTTCCAGCCTGGATGGCAGAGCTAGACTCCGTCTCAAAAAAAACCACTGGGCACAGCACTTTGGGAGACCGAGGTGGACAAATCACTTGAGGTCAGGAGTTCAAGGCCAACATGGCTAAACCCCATCTCTACTAAGAATACAAACATTAGCTGAGCATGGTGGTGCATGCTTGTAATCCCAAATACTTGGGAGGTTGAGGCACAAGAATTGCTTGAACCCTGGAGGCAGAGGTTGCAGTGAGCTGAGACCACACCACTGCACTCCAGGCTGGGCAATGGGATGAGACCATGTCTCAAAAATAAACTTTCTTTGCTCACCAATGAGAAGTAATTCCTGTCCAAGCATGTGACTCACGCCTGTAATCCCAACACTTGGGAGGCTGAGGTGGGTAGATCACCTGAGGTTGGGAGTTGGAGATCAGCCTGTCCAACATGGAGAGACCCCATCTCTACTAAAAATAAAAAATTAGCCAAGCGTGGTGGTGCATGCATGTAATCCCAGCTACTTGGGAGGCTGAGGTAGGAGAATCTCTTGAACCTGGTAGGTGGAAGTTGCAGTGAGCTGAGATAGCACCATTGTACTCCAGCCTGGGCAACAAGAGCAAAACTCTGTCTCAAAAAAAAGCAATTCCTCATCTGTTCATTTTATTGTAAGATTGCAGCAATTCTGTCACATCTTCAAGACAAGCCTGGCCAACATGGCAAAACCCTGTCTCTACTGGAAATACAAAAATTAGCCGGGTGTGGTAGCATGTGCCTGTAATCCCAGCTACTCAAGAGGCTGAGGCAGGAGAATAGCTTGAACCCAGGAGGTACATGCTACCACACCTGGCTAATTTTTGTATTTCCAGTAGAGACAGGGTTTCACCATGTTGGCCAGGCTTGTCTTGAACTCCTGACCTCATGATCCACCTGCTTTGGCCTCCCAGAGTGCTGGGATTGTAGGTGTGAGCCACCGTGCCGGCCCATCTAGCTTTTAAGCCCAAATGCATTACGTATTTGTCCTCATGCTCTTCCTCCCCTTGCTCCTCACCCACCGACAGGCCCCAGTGTGTGATGTTCCCCTTCCTTATGTCCATATGTTCTCATTCTTCAACTCCCACTTGAAAGTGAGAACATGCTGTGTTTGGTTTTCTGTTTCTGTGTTAGTTTGCTGAGAATGATGGCTTCCAGCTTCATCCGGGTTCCTGCAAAGGACATGAACTTGTTCTTTTTTATGGCTGCAGGCTGTTTCACTTTCTTGTCACTCATGTTCACTACAGTAGCACTTTTATTATTATTATTATTTTTAGAGACGGGGTCTCGCTATGTTGCCCAGGCTGGAGTTTGGTGGCTATTCACAGGTGCAATCCCACTACTGATCAGCACAGGAGTTTTGACCTGCTCCGTTTCCAACCTCGACTGGTTCACCCCTCCTTAGGCAACCTGGTCCTCTGCTCCCGGGAGGTCACCATATTGATGCCGAACTTAGTGCAGACACCTGATTGGCATAGTGCAGTACAGCCCAGAACTCCTGGGCTCAAGCGATCCTCCAGCCTCAGCCTCCCAAGTAGCTGGGACTACAGGCATGTGCCACTCACTGTGCCCGGCCACTTTTAATTTCTTTCAGTAACTTTTCCTTTTCGTTGACAATTTGGCTGTTTGGTACAAGAGGCCAAGCTTTCAGCCCCTCTTAGCTTTTGACATGCCTTCCTCACTAGTCATAATCATTTATAGCTTTTGATTGAAAGTGAGTGACACGTGACTCCTCCTTTCACTTGAGCATTTAGAGGCCATTGTGGGATTATTAATTGGCCTAATTTTTTTTCTTTTTTTTTTGAGACAGAGTCTCACTCTGTTGCCCAGGCTGATCTCAGGCCACTGCAACCTCTGGCTCCTAGGTTCAAGTGATCCTCCTGCCTCAGTCCCCAGTAGCTGAGATTACAGGCACGAGCCATCATGCCTGGCTAATTTTTTTTTTTTTTCAGTAGAGACGGGATTTCTCCGTGTTGGCCAGAGTGGCTTCAAACTTCTAACCTCAGGAGATCTACCTGCCTTGGCCTTCCAAAGTGCTGGGATTACAGGCGTGAGCCACCACACCTGCCAATTGGCCTAACTTCAACATGGCTGTGTCTCAGAGAATAGGGACAGAGATGAGGAGCAGTTAGAACACATACAACATTTTTTAAACTTGCTGTCTTATATTGGTGCAGTTCATGGTGCCCCAAATCAACCGCAATATTAAGAGCAAACATCACTAGTCCCAGATCACCGTAACAGAATAATAATGGAAAAGTTTGAAATATTTTAAGAATGACCAAAACTTGGCATCAAGACGTAAAGTGAGCACATATGCTGTTGGGAAAATGGCGATGATAGACTTGTCCAGGCCAGGGTTGCCAGTGACCTTCAATTAAAAAAAAAAAAACAAAAACCACAATATCTGAAGCGCAGTAAAAGGAATGTCAGTAAAACATAGTATGCTGGCCAGGCGCAGTGGCTCATGCCTGTAATCCAAGCACTTGGGAAGCCAAGGTGGGCAGATTGCCTGAGCTCAGGAATTTGAGACCAGCCTGGGCAACATGGTAAAACCCCTATCTACTAAAATACAAAAATTGAGCCAGGCGTGGTGGTGTGTGCCTGTAATCCTACCTACTCAGGAGGCTGAGGCAGGAGAATCACTTGAACCTGGGGGAGGTTGCAGTGAGCTGAGATTGCACCACCTGCACTCCAGCCTGGATGACACAGTGAGACTCCATCTCAAAAAAAAAACACAGTTTGCCTATATGACTTTATTATTTTTTAGTTTTGCCAAGGAGGGCATTAAAAAAGAAAAATTCTTTCCACTATTATTTCATCAAAAGTAGGATCTAGGCTGGGCATGGTGGCTCATACGTGTAATCCCAACACTTGGAAGCTGAGGCAGGAGGATCACTTGAGTCCAGGAGTTGGAGGCTGCAGTGAGCTGTGATTGTGCCAGTTACACTCCAGCCTGGGCAACAACAGCAAAAAGGATCTAACTTCAGAATAAAAGATATCCCTTCCCAAGGAAACTAGCTGCCTTATAGGGACATACGTAGGTATATGCTTAGAATTCTCTTTGTAAACGTAAACTGAGGAAGACTGCCACAGGCCCGCTATTTAACTTTTTTAGGGCCTCAGTTTTCTCATCTATAAAATAGTGATAATGTCCCCTTTTTTTCCCCCCTTTTGAGATAGACTAGATGCAGGGGGCATGCTCACAGCTCACTGCAGCCTCAAACACCTGGGCTCCAGTGATCCATCTCAGCCTCCCTAGTAGCTGGGACTACAGGCATGTGCCACCATGCCTGTCTAATTTTTGTATTTTTTGTCAAGAAAGGGTTTTGCCATGTTGCCCAGGCTGATCTTGAACTCCTGGGCTCAAGCAATTCCCTCGATTAGGCCTCCCAAAGTACTAATATTACAGGTTTGAGGACTAGAGTGCAGTGGCATGATCATGGCTTGCTGCAGCCTCAACTTTCTGGGCTCAAGTGATCCTCCTGCCTCAGTTGGGACTACAGGCACGTACCCACCTTGCCCGGCTAGTTTTTAAAATTTTTTGTAGAGACAAGGTCTTGCTGTGTTGTCCAGGCTGGTCTCAAACTCCTGGCCTCAAATGATCCTCCTGCCTCGACTCCCAACCTGTTGGGATGATAGGCTTGAGCCATTGTGCCTGGCCCAGGGTTCTATATCTAAATCCTAAAGCTTGCAGAGGTTCTTTTAGCTGTCTCTGTGGCTTTGGGAATTATAAATAATAGCTCATAGGACATGATTGGAAGGTGTTTCAGCTTGGGATGGATTAGACTTTTCAAAAGTGCCCCTTCAGGAGAATTGCTTGAACCCGGGAGACAGAGGTTGCAGTGAGCCAAGATCGTGCCACTGCACTCCAGCTTGGCCACAGAGTGAGACTCCATCTTGGAAAAAAAAAAAAAAAGTCCCCTTCTTATATGATAGTCAACATAACATCCCCTTCCCCTATGAGCTCACCCTGAGGGAAATCATTTTACTTTTGGACAAGTGAGACTAGATCCTCAGAGATAGTTTGCGACTCTTGCAATAATAATAGCCAATATTTCCTTAGTTCTTTTTTTTTTTTTATGTGCCAGGCACTGTTTTATGTACTTTACATGTATTAACTCAAGGAATCCACATAAAAGCCCAATGAGGTAGGTACTATCCTTGTACCCATTATTCAGATGAGAAAACTAAGGCCCCACATGCTAGATGATGTAAGCGAAGGAGTCAGAGGAATAGAAAAATAAACTACCACCATTTAGAAAGTACAAGGCCGGGTTTGTGTACTCCTCCCCACTTCCCTCCTCTCTCTCTGGCCCTGCTTGTTTTTATTAATGTGGGGTTAATGCCTGTGATTTCACATCCTAACCTTGATCATTGGGAGATGTTTCTCTCACTGGAAGGTATTTGGATGGGCATAGTACATTCTTTGATTTGTCCTCTTGATCTCTAGTTTACCTTACTTGTTAAAAATTTCCAGAATGATCTACTAGTTAATCCCAGTTCCATTTTCCCCTCTACCTTTTTAGTAAGGTTCTCGATTTTTTTTTTTTTTTTTTTGAGACAGAATTTTGTTCTGTCACCCGGGCTGGAGTGCAGTGGCACGATCTTGGCTCACTGCAATATCCACCTCCTGGGTTCAAGTGAGTCTTCTGCCTCAGCCTCCCAAGTAGCTGGGACTACAGGTACACGCCACCATGCCTGACTAATTTTTGTATTTTTTTTTCTTAGTAGAGATGGTGTTTTACCATATTGGCCAGGCTGGTCTCAAACTCCTGGCCTTGTGATCTGCCCACCTCAGCGTCGCAAAGTGCTGGGATTATAGGTGTGAGCGACCACAACTGGCCTTTATGAGGTTCTAATTGGACTTTTTTTAATCTTAATTTTTAAAATTTTTACTTTTTCAGAGATGAGTTCTCGCTATGTTGCCAAGGCTGGACTCGAACTCCCTGGCTCAAGCAATCCTCCAGCCTCAGGCTCCTGAGGAGCTGGGACTACAGGTGTGTGCCACTGTACCCAGCTGGAAATAGATTTTTATAATGTGATTTTTTGCATATTGGGGTGTTTTCATCTAAGCTTATCCTACTTAAAGTACAATCAAAGCCCGTCACCCATTTCATTTCTCTGATGCCTCCTTGTATTTTGCTTTCGACTTGGGGAAAGAGCCTTGGAGATACCTTGGGGCCTGGCACGATGCTGCAGGGAGGCCAGTGCTATATGTTGTCGTCATCCATCCTGGAGGGCACGCCTTCATGCTGCTCACATCAAATGCCTCCTCTCTGTTTGCAAGGCTGAATTAGCATCAGGTCTGCATTTATATCAGCCCTGTCTAATAGAACTTTTTGCATTGTTCATTGGGTAGCCATCAGCCACATGTTGCTACTTGAAATGTAGCTAGTGGGGCTAAGAAACCAAATTTTTAAATTTTATGTAATTATTATTAGTTTAACTTTAAATGACCAAAATAGTAGAGAGTAGTGCAGATCTAAACTATGCTCCCTAAGGGAGGTTATTTCTTTTCTTTTTTTCCTACTTCTCCTAATTGTGACATAGGGCTGTGCTCTTCATGTATTTGTTGAATGCTTTCACTAGCTGAAATATAAGGAAAGTTAAAGTCTTCCTCCCAGGGATAACCATTGTTAATAGTTGTGGGGTTTTTTGGTTTTTTTTTGTTGTTTTTTTGAGACAGAGTCTCACTTGCTGCCCAGGCTGGAGTGCAGTGGTGTCATGTTGGCTGACTTCAGCCTCTGCCTCCCAGGTTCAAGCGATGCTCCTGCCTCAGCCTCCCAAGCATCTGGGATTACAGGCACATGCCACCACACCCGGCTAATATTTATATTTTTAGTAGAGACGGAGTTTCATCATGTTGGTCAGGCTGGTCTCGAACTCAACCTCATGATCCGCCCACCTCGGCCTCCCAAAGTGTTGTGATTACAGGCATGAGCCACTGTACCTGGCCATAATAGTTGTATTTTTTAATTGTAGCATAAATTGCCAGTTTGTATTAACATTACAGTGATTTCTGCACAGGATTCACACTTGATTCTAGTAATCGGGCATTACTCAAGGTTGTAGATTTGAGAGTTCTGGGAGATGGAGGAGGCTTAGAATGCATGTTATAAATGTAACAGAAAGAAGTATGACTAATACTGGTAAAGTGCCTTTTTAACAATTGTAGTGGTAAGATTGAATTTCTATCCTAAGGCTTAAGAGTCCTTAGTGAAAATATGGGAAAGAGGATGAATCATTGCTTTCCCCTTCCCAAATCCCAGATGATTTTGCTAGAATTTTGTTTTAAGGATGGATTGAATGTTCAGGTGATTTTGTCTTGACTTCTCCTTGGGGTGGTTGGGATCTTTAAAGAGAGAGAGATTAAAGAGGATGTACTACCAGCAAAACTGAAAAAGCAGAAACATGTCTGCTTAAATTGTGAATTTGTTTTCCTTTAACAGTGGAAGCAGCATCTTAGGCCAGGTTCATTTTGTAAGTGGTGTGGGTGTGTGTATGGGTATGTACATTCTTCTTGTGTAAATATGTCATTGATATCTTTTGTTTGTTAAATTTCGTTGACTCCCTAATAGTTGTTTATACTCCAAATCATCTGTTTTGGTGCCTTCTATTCTGTACTGAAAGGATGTATTTACCTTCTGAGTGAGTTGATGACGCTGGGGGATGGGGGAGCGTATATGGAGACTGATGCAAATGATAAACTGTGGTACTGCAAAGTAAAGAGAGGAGTTTTTAAAAGTCTGAATTAAGTGGAATGTGGGATCTGGGATTGGATCCTGGGACAGAAAAGGCAACAAATGGAAGAATTGGTAAAATCCGAAAGTCTGTGGTTTGAGTTTTTTGTACTGAAGTTAATTTCTTAGTTTTGACAAATACATCACGGTTATGTGAACATTAGGGGAAGCTGGGTGAAGGGTATGTGAGGACTCTGTAACATCTGCAGCATTTCTGTAAATCTAAAATTATTCCCAAGCAAGAAGTTAAAATAGAAGCTGTGACTAGCAAGAGCTTCCAAGGGCTGTGACTTCACCAAGGGAGCGTGTTCATATATAGGGCTTCTCTCTAAGGGCCTCTAGAAGCTCTGCCTGTCTGTCTACTTCCCTCCTTAAACTCAGTGCTCTCACCATGTGAAATGACTAGCTGTCCCCTAAATCCATGCTTCTGGGTCTTTTCATACACTTCTCATCAGCGATATTCTCCTGTTACCTCCTCCCTGACTAAACCAAAAGTAAAATCCATAAAGATCACCTGAAAAACAAAAGATGCAGCTTGACTAATTCCTTTTCATTCTTTAGGTCTCTGGCTTAGATTTTATTTTTTTCAGGAAGCCTTCCCTGACCCACAGAACTCAGCCCCTTGTCTGAGTTTGCCTGCTGAGTGGACCCCTGTTGTGGTACTTAGTACTTTGCCTTCTAATGCCCTGTTTTCTTGACTCTATCTCCACCTATATCTTAAGTTCCTTGAAGCCAGGGGCTGTGCTTTTCATCATTGTATCTCTAAACATATAACTCAGGAAACTAGGCATTGTTGTTGTTCAGGAAATGTTTATTGAAAAATATCTCTGGCCGGGCCCAGTGGCTCACACCTGTAATCACAGGACTTTGGGAGGCCAAGGTGGGCGACTTGCCTTAGGTTGGAAGTTCTAGACCAGCCTGACCAACATGGAGATACCCCATCTCTACTAAAAATACAAAAATTCGCAGGGCGTGGTGGCGTATGGCTATAAGCCCAACTTCTCGGGAGGCTGAGGCAGGAGAATTGCTTAAACCTGAGAGGCAGAGGTTGCGGTGAGCCAAGATTACACCGTTATACTCCAGGCTGAGCAACAAGAGTAAAACTGCATCTCAAAAAAAAAAAAAGAAAGAAAAATATCTCTGAGAGGCTAAGATGGGAGGATTGTTTGAGGCCAGGAATCTGAGATCAACTTGGGCAATATAGTGAGATTCCATCTCTAGAAAAATGTTTTAAAAATTAGCTGGGCATGGTGGTGTACCTGTAGTTCTAGCTACTCAGGAGGTGGAGATGGGAGGATCGATTGAGCCTGGGAGGTCAAGGCTGCAGTGAGTTCTAATCATGCGACTTCACTCCAGTCTGCGAGACAGGGTGAGACTCTGTCTCCAGTCAATCAACCAGTCAATAATATATATAATATTGGCTGGGTATAGTGGCTCACACCTGTAATCCTAGCACTTTGAAAGGCCCAAGCAGGTGAATCACCTGAGGTCAGGAGTTTGAGACCAGCCTGGCCAACATGATGAAACCCCATCTCTACCAAATATACAAAAAATTAGCCGGGCGTGGTGGCAGACGCCTGTAATTCCAGCTACTCCGGAGGCTGAGGCAGGAGAATTGCTTGAACCCAGGAGGCGGATGTTGTAGTGAGCTGAGATCAAGCCACTGCACTCCAGCCTGGGTGACAAGAGCGAGACTCCATCTCAAAAAAAAAAAAAATACTTTAGTAAACCAAACAACAATGATTAATTATCTAAAATGTGCACCTCCCTAGGTGGAATACATAGCACTATCAGACATGGCTCCTGCTTTTGAATTTCTTACTTTCTAGTAGGGGAAAATAGAATATCATCACCTCACAGTTTGTTTCTGTGGCTTAACCATATGAATCAGGAAACAAGAGGAATAGAGGCCATTGTGGGTGGTGAGACATTGCAAGTACTAAAGCCATTGCTTCAGCTTCCTTTAACAGTGTGACCGCTGAAAAACTAAATGCAGGGTTTGGGTTGCCTCTAGTGAGGCATGGCTAGACCTGCAGATTCTAAGCAAAGGTTAAAGGAACTTGAGGGTCTGACCGTTAAGGGGTGGGGTCTGGGGTGTCTATGATGCTTTCAGAGTATAGGCTGAATTTCTGGTTCTGTTTATTTTCTGCAGAGAAAGGATTTGTAGATTTCATCAAATTCTCGAAGGAATCCATGACCCAAAAAAGATTAGAACCACTGGCTTAGATAACACTGAGCCCCATGGCCTCATTTTGTCTCCCTTTTACTTTACTGTTCTAGATTGAGATCTGCCTTTTATTTTTTCCCAATACTTATTTGGAGGGGTCCTTGGTGCAACGAACTCTGCTGTTGAACACCTAAGGAAGGGTGTGCAAGCTTTCTTTTTTGGAAGCTGGTATCATGGCTCTTAAATCTTCATCTCTTCTCTCACTGCTTAGTAAAAATATCGCTCTATTTGAAATAATGATTACTGTATTTCTAGGTATAAGTATTCATTCATTTGTCATATATAGGCTGAGGCCCATGCTGGGCAGTGGTCATACAGAGATGAAATGACCGGATCCTGGCCCTTCGAGGCTTCTAGTGATACACATGTAAATGCTCAGACATGGCCTCTGTTAGTCTCATGGGAATAGCTATGCTATAGTCATAGAGGATATACAGGGTGGAACAGGAACACAGGGGAGGTTATCTAGACTTACTCTGTGTTTCATTGAAATTTCACTGTTGATTTATCTAATTACCTCATTGATAGGTTGCAAACCTTTTCATGAGAGGGTGTAACAGATTAGGTGTTTGGGGCCATTGCCAAACTGGAGAGGTACAGTTGGAAACATGACAGGGACTGCTGTAGCTGTGACACATGAATTCAAATGGAACTCACTTAACAACTATTGACTCTGTTTCTCTACTTTTCTGTGGACAACAGTATATGGCTCTCTTTGCCCTCAGTCACTCAGGAGGTATTTTGGATGCCCAGACAGTGTGTAATACTGGACTGGACCCTTGGACTGGACTGTTTACTTACTAGAAGAGCAGATGGAAATGGTTGGGTTGTGGCTCTTTGGCAGTATTCGTTGCTGTCTCCCAGTGATCAGTATGGTAATAAGGTTCCCTCTGGTGAGAGGTAGTATAGTTGGGCTTTGGAAGTCAACATACCAGAGTTCCAAACCCAGCTCTGCCACCTTCCAGCTGGGTAGCCTTGGCCAGACCTGTTGATACCTCTGAGCCTTGGTTTCATGGTGTGTACAATGGGGATATAACTATGACCTGCCCTGCAGTCCTTCTGCCACAGAGTAGAGCCCAATAAATGGAAGCTATATTGTTACTAGCAGGTGAGGATTTAAACCATGGAGAAATTCCCTCATTTTATTTATTCATTGAGGATAATTACTACGTTGTGTAGAAGGAGTATTCTACTTATGTGAATGGGGGAGTTGCGTATCCTAGTTAGAAACAGTGGCTCAGTCTCTCCTTTTTGGCCACTTTTCTTAGGCTTTTTGCTAGGGCAAGGGTTCTTTTTTTTTTTTTT
>PVKP010034163.1:0-19233 GCA_004027715.1 Plecturocebus donacophilus | reverse complement strand
CCATTACCATGCCTTCTTCAGTAGAACAGGGCACATAAGAAAGACTGGTGGCTAGGCAGATACTCAAACAGAGAGCAAACATCAATCTCTCTTTTTAATGACAGAGAGTGACTCTTTCAGGACCTCCTTATCTTGGCCTTCAGGCAAGAAAAAACCCCTTTCTTTTCCCCTCAAGGAGCAGGGAATAGTTTATTTCTTTCTATTAATACTGTCCTTCCAAAGAAGTCCTCTCTTCTTCTCCCTCTTAAACCTCATAAATTGATGGGTTGGGCAGAATCATAATGGTAACTAGTCACAACAGCCCATAGTATTCAATACCTTCTGTTCTCAGAAACCTGTGTGCAGGTTGAAGAATCCTCTTATTGGGCAGGCATGGTGGCTCACACCTGTAATCCCAGCACTTTGGGAAGCTGAGGCGAGTGTATTACCTGAGGTCAGGAGTTGAAGACCAGCCTGGCCAACATGGTGAAACCCTGTCTCTACTAAAAACACAAAAATTGGCCAGGTATAGTGGCACATGCCTGTAATCCCAGCTACTTGGGAGGCTGAGGCAGGAGAACTGCTTGAACACGGGAGGCAGAAGTTGCAGTGAGCGGAGATCACGCCACTGCACTCCAGCCTGGGCGATAAGAGCAAAACTCCATCTCAAAAAAAAAGCATGGGGGTGGGGAGGAGAGTAGTCTTCTTATTAAACCATAACTCTTCTGGGGCAGGTAGTATGTCTCACTTGCGTTTGCATTTCCAGTTCTTAATAGGATCTAGTACATAGTTAGCACTTAATTCCTATCTATTGAATGAAGAGCTTAACAGCACTACTAAGCAGTCAGCAGCAGATACAGTATAGAAGACAAGGAGCAAGTATGGCAAAGATTACTAGTTGCCATCCAACACAGATCTTCACTCCACCCCCACTGATCTAGTCTGTATGCTCAGCTAAAAGCCATTTCCGAACCTTACCTGTAGCTAAGTATAGCCAAATGACTACGTTTCTGTCAATGAGATCAGAGGAAGAATTGTGTAGGAAATTCTAAAGAGATTTTTTTTAAAAGATGAGAGGTACAGCTCTTTTGTCCGTGCCTTTCTTCCTCCCTGCTTCTGCCTACAACATAAATGTGATGGCTGGAGATCCAGCAACCATTAGGTGATCTTGAAAATGGAAGACACATACTAAGGATGACAAAAGAAAAAGACAGAAGCAGCCTGTGCCCTTGACAACTCCATGGAGTTGCCATATAGGCCCTGATCGCCTACCTTTGAATTTTTATACAAGACAAATAACTACTTTAAGCAATGATTATTTCTTATCTCTGTTTCCAATAGCCAAACACAATTCCTAACTGATAAGGCAAAAAAGAGACTCCAGCAACAAATTTGTATTCTAAAACAACAACAGCTATCTCAGCAATGCTCAATTTAATGTTGATAAAATATAAGATATTTCTACTGATATGGGAGGGGTAGAATAGGAAGCAAGACTAAACAGAGGTTCTACTCTTTGAGGGCACAACATATAGTTCAGTTGGATGGATGTTTAGAGTACTTTAGTACACTGACAAATTTCATACTACAGTACTATCATTTTTTGCCAACAGTTGGTAGTTATATTCTAAAAAGACAATGTGGCTTACAAAACTGTGACTAGAAAGACCAAATTACATGAAAGTAATGGGTTAGGAAAAATAAACTTTTTATCAAAAAAAAGAGAAACAATGTAATGGAAGAGGTTAAACTAGCTGTTTAAAACTTGTTCAAATATATATATATATTTGGATATATATATATATATATATACACACACATATATATGTATACATATATATCATACACATATGTGTATACACACACACACACACACACACACACACGGAAAGGAATTTAAGGAGGTTATTGACAAGTCTTAGTACCTAACAAAAGTCTCTATTAAGAATCAGGGAGATTGTTTTCACAAGATAGTGCTGAAGGCAAAGGAGGAAGCTCCTACCCCTCTTAAAGCCGAAGCCAAAGCAAAGGCTTTGAAGGCCAAGAAGGCAGTGCTGAAAGGCATCCACAGCCACATACACAAAAAAAAACAAGATCTGCAAGTCACCCACTCTCAGTGGCCCAAGGCACTGCAGCCCCAGAGGCAGCCCAAATATCCTTGTAAGATAGCAGGATACAAGGAAAAAGAAGCTTGACCACTATGTCATCAACTTCCTCCTGACCAATGAGTCTGCCATGAGGAAAACAGAAGACAACAACATACTTGTGTTCATTGTGGATGTTAAAGCCAACAAGCACCAGGTCAAATAGGCTGTAAAGAAGCTCCATAACATTGATGAGGACAAGGTCAAGACCCTGATCAGACCTGATGAAGAGATGAAGGCCTATGTTCAACTGGCTCTTGATTATGATGCTTTGAAGGTTGCCAACAAAATTGGAATCATCTAAACTGAGTCCAGCTGGATAATTCTAAATATATATATTAATATCTTTTCACCAGAAAAAGAAAGAATCAAGCACTATCAACAGTTAAGTAACCATAATGACAAAAGTGATAGATAAATTTGATTCTAACACTTTTTGACGTTTCATGAGTTACAATAGGACAAAATAGATATTCTGTAACCCATGCTTTGCCATTCAATAAATTGAGGCCACTTACCATATTTTATGACTACTTTTTTGGCAGTTGTATTTCAAACCTAGAAAGTACTATAATTCTATAAATATCAAAGTCACACCTCTTAATATATTATATTATTGAGTTTTTATGCTTTTCTCTAAAATTAAAGTCTAGTCATTTACTTTTTCTCAGTTTTGCCTCCATGGCAGCCAGATACCCAAACAGAAAGCCTAGAATTCACACAGATGAACCATAAGTTTCTAAACTGGACCCAAGTCAAGGTAAACACATTTGCAATGCCAATTTTTAGTATATATCATTGAGTGAATGTTTATGCAAAGATTAATGTGTATATCCATCATATAGCGTTATCAGAAAAGGACTCTGGACTACTCCA
Organism: Plecturocebus donacophilus; assembly: GCA_004027715.1. Lineage (NCBI taxonomy): Eukaryota > Metazoa > Chordata > Mammalia > Primates > Pitheciidae > Plecturocebus > Plecturocebus donacophilus. The sequence continues at coordinate 16,234 of PVKP010034163.1, read as the reverse complement.
ACTCTTATTTTTCAATTTTAGTTTGATTCTAGAACTAGATAGCTTTCAGGGACAGTAAGAGAATAGGATATGAATGTCTATACAAATTAGCACAGGTGTGAATCATGAAAGAAATTAGTTTGATTTATGGAAAACAGCTAAGTGCCAAGTAAGAACTAATGCAAACCAAAACATTCAGCATAATTTTCATTTCTGGCAATTTCAGCTCCTGACTAGAAAAGCTATCCTAGCTATGACATGCCAGGCACGGTGGCTCGCGCCCGTAACCCCAGCATTTTGGGAGGCCAGGGCAGGCAGATCACCTGAGATCAGGAGTTCTAGATTAGCCTGACCAACATGGAGAAAACCCTGTCTCTACTAAAAAAATACAAAATTAGCTGGGCATGGTGGCACATGCCTGTAACCCCAGCTACTTGGGAGGCTGAGGCAGGAGAATCGCTTGAATCTGGGAGGCAGAGGTTGCAGTGAGCCGAGATTGCACTGTTGCTCTTCAGCCTGGGCAACAGGAGTGAAACTCCAGGAAAAAAAAAAAAAAAAAAAAGAAGCTATCCTAGCTATGACATTAAATGGTGAAAATTTATTGAGCTACAAAAATATTAGTAGAGTTGGTCGTCCTTTCTCTAAAGCTAAAACTATTGTTTCTGCTTCATACCACAAGTGCCAAAGCCTTGAATTAGATCAATGACTCTGAAGTGCAGTGGTGAACCAAATAATCAAGGGAATTTGTTTCCAAAATACATCTACCCCTTTCACACTCCCCCACTCCGTAAGATTCTGAAGGGAAGTGGAGATGATATATATAAGTGATATGTGATGCCTTTTTAAAAACTCCTAGATTGTTTTTAGGTATCTATTTCTAACTTCATGAAGAATTAGGTCCAAACTTTTTTTAAACACTTTATCAATCACAGGCTTAAGGAGCAGAGCCACAAAATGACAAGGGCTCAGCAGAAGGCTAGGAAGGTAAGGAGCTGTACTCAGAACAGATATAACCAACTTTCAGAGCTTTCTGTGCTGGCTCCCTCCAGAATCCACTGCACTTTAGTCAGTGACAAGTGTTCAGTTCAACATCCCAAGAAAAGCAAACAGTCTACTAGCCAGATAAAAATGTAAAAAGAAGCAATTCTGGAAATAAAATAATAATAATAAGCTACAGATGATGACAGACAAAAATATCTTCTGTTCTGGCTTTAAAAGAACAGTAAACAAGGATCTCTGAGGGGGAAAAAAAAGAAGAATAACAAAGTACTGTTGTGATAACTAGTTTCAAAACTTTTGCCCATATTTTACCATTTCAATTTTTTATTATGTAGCATTGGTTTTTCTATAAGGCTCAGTAGAGGTAAAAATCTCAATCATTCTAGAACTTAACATACTACAAGATGTCAAAACTATGTATTACAAATAAACTTAAATCTGAAACACATTGTCAAGATAGTTTAAGGGCTGGGCTAAAAAACACACTTTCAAGGTCTATTTTAGGGCAAACAAACTCCTTTACAATCATTGTTTCGAAAGCCTTATAAACAGCTCCAATACTGAAATGTTTCATAAGAGAGAACTTCTATTACGTATAAATAATCATCCAACCACTACTATATGCTAATTTGGACTAGTGTTTCTTTAACTACTTGGTAATTTCCTACTCCATGCTCAACTTACTGCATTCTACAATGACACCTACTGGCCATTCAAAATCAGCCATTAGTTCTCTAAGACAGCTCTAGTAGGCTGGTTACATAAGAAGAAACACACACACACACACACACACACACACACACACACGCCCATGCACGAAAGTAAAGATTTGTTAACTGGTACTCAAAACACTATAGAATTGCACCTAAAATAGAGCCAGAAATTTTCTTTGTGACTGAAACTGCATTATTCTTGGAAAATGAGAAAAGATAAAGAACAAAATACAGAACATCAATTTAAAATTTTTATCTAAAGCACTGACAAATATCTCAATATTCGGAACATCTCTAACAAACAAACTTTAATGACACACCTCTTTTCCAACTAAAATTTTGAGAAAAATCAAATTTTGATTTAGATTCATATATCCGAATATAAATTATCATTAATAGAAAATCACATAAAATTTTTCTGACATGCAGTACTGAAATAAGCTTAGGAAAAATTGTAGAGTTGCTGATACTACATTAGACTTTATCTCTTAAGCTAAAGGCAGTATTTCAAACACCTTATGTTTTAGCAATTTATAACGCTTATTTTAAAATTACTTTCCAGTGATTCTCTGAAAATTGTTTTTCTGTGAGCTTTAAAATCAAGTTTTTTGTCGTTTGCCCTTCCATAACACACACTGAATAGAACTCCTATTTTAATTCTACATTCTACTGTGGAAACAATGAATTATAAAACTTTTTAAAAATAAGATAATTTATCTTGGAGTATGTTTAAATTCGAGTTGCTAAAAAATAAAATAAAATAATTTAATTATAGTTATAAATACATGTTGCCTCTGTCCGAGAGGTTCAGAGTCCGCTTTTTAAACCTAATAAATAATTCGCAATTAGCTTAAGACTTATTTACAGAACAAACTACTTAAAAGTTGACTTTTTTCGGCCAGGCGAGGAGACTCATGCCTGTAATCCCAGGACTTTGAGAGGCCGAGGCAGGCCAATCAACTGAGGTCAGGAGTTTGACACCAGCCTGAACAACATGGAGAAACTCCATCTCTACTAAAAATACAAAATTAGCGTGGTGGCACATGCCTGTAATCCCAGGTACTTGGGAGGCTGAGGGAGGAGAATCGCATCCCCAGGATGCGGAGTTTGCGGTGAGCAGAGATCGCGCCATTGCACTCCAGCCTGGGCAACAAGAGCAAAACTCCGTCTCAAAAAAAAAAAAAAAAAAAAAAAAAAAAGTTGACGTTCTTCCCCAAATTCAGAGCATCACCTTATTTGTACAGTCCCTAATTTCCACAATATCGGGGTGAGGGGGAATCCATCAATTAATTTTCTAGTCATTTTCCAACTTGCTCTTAGCTCCTAGTGTAGATTTTTTAAGGATTTACACTTTCCTGAAGATTTTTTTAAAATGTTGTCAGCCTTGTCCCTCAAAACAAATAAATTCACGAACTACAAAACATGAACCTGGCCACAGTCATCGCCAACTAGTAACTGTCAAGTCCATATTTGGGATAAGCTCTTCGTGACTGCTCTAACCTCCATGCTACCACCCTTTGCCTACAGAATCAGCCAAGGTAAAAGGCACTCAAGTCAACAAAAAAAGTGTTCTAACACATTAATAGGTTGCAAGACCTCCTCCTTTAGGAGGGACAACCTAGTTGTTTGGATAAATAACAGCCAAGGATTACATAATGTACAGCTATAATGAGTTTTCAGGATCTGACCACCAGTAAATATTTTTCTTCTCCGCTCCCCCTCCCTACCAATAGGAAATGGCCCTAAGAAGCTACCACTGAGATTTCTCTTAGCTGTCTGCAGTGCCGTGTCCTTTTCTCGCCTGGGGCTTTGTGCAAGGAATCCCTTCAGCCCTCGCCACACTGCCTTGCTCCCGCCTCTCTCCTCCCGCTCAGCCAGCGCCACCGCAGCCCCCACGCCCTAAGTGGGCCCCCCACGTCGCCCCACAGGGCTCGGCTTCCACCCGCCTCGGCTGCCTGCCGCCTTCTCCTCCTCACGACCCTCCCAAGATGCTACCTGGTTTACGAGAGGTTCCGGGACCATCGACACTCTGGCTACCGCCTTTCTAGACCACCCTCGCCAGCTCCCTTCTGTAGTTTCTGCAGCCAAAGGAAAAGAAAAACCCTCTTTATCTAGCGCTTTGCGTCCCCCAAAGACAGCACCGCCGCCTACCTGTCACCCTGCTGTCTCTGGCTTCCTACCGCCACCGCCTCCCGCAGCAGCCGGCCAACTGCAGCGTAACAACCAGCCCTCTCATTGGGTGAGAACACGCGCTCAACAACAGCCTCTCTTATTGGCTGCAGCGTGTCCGTGGCCCTGCCTTCTGTGCAGTGTCTAAGGATTCCGTGCCCAGGCAAGGAAAACATCTTCTCTTCCCAGCCCTTCTCTCTTCCACAGTATCTGTTACCTCAGTCAGACTGAGGATGCATATATGTGGGGAAAATATCGACTTGCAGCCTCCTTCATGTGACCGCTACCTCATTCAGGAATCTCTGACCCAGTATCGGAACGTTAAACGGCTTCTCCGCTTTCCTGCCGTGAGAGACTCGCGGTGACAACCTCCGCTTCCGGTTGGCTCCGGTTGCAGAGTTGAGTGTCCTGAGAGGTCAGATTGCTGTCAGGTAAATTAGGGAGTTGGTGGGAGACCCCTTGATTAGGATTAAGAGCTAGACTGTATTCTGGGGAGTGCAGAAAATGAGAGACTAACTGGAGAATGATGGGAGGGAGGGAGATCGACGAACTAGCAGGAGAGAACTGATGAAGTCCTGGTTTAGAATTGGGATAGGGAGAGGTGGTTGGAGGATTCCATGACCATTACTGTAGTTGTTAAATCCAGGTGCTTTTTCCCGCCTCTGCCACACGTAAAATAACCCGCCCTTTGGCTCGTCTTTGTTTGCTTGCCTTTGGATCGAACAAAGGCAGAAGAACAGCATCACTACAAATAATAACAGTTCATTTGTTTTTTATTTTCTAATATTCATATAATATTGAAGTTTTTTTAATAAGAGGAAATTAGAATATACACTTGATAGTCTTCGGTAAACTCAAATTGTATGTAGTGGAAGTGACGTTATCTTCTTATTTCTTAGGGAAAGGATACCAGCACTTTTTCTGTACTAGAGCCAGCTTCCTTAAGTGGAGGTTGATCTTCATCAGACTTTTAGATTCACTTCAGACACAGGTAGATGGCTTTTAAAATTTTTGGTTGTATGTGTTTTCTTTATTTAACTAATTTCCTTACTGTTATTATTTTAGCTGCTCTGAAATGGAAATAACCACCAGTTTTCAGTCTTCAGCACAATATGTCATTTTTTCTAATTTTATCTTTTATTGTCAAGTATACATACAGAAGTGTGTATAAAACATACATTTTTTAAAATTATAACTAACAAGCAGACACTCCTGTAACCACACCTTAGCTTAGAAAATAAAACATTGCCAATAACTTAGAACACACATTCTTAACAGGGGTGATTTTGCATTTCAAGGGGGTGAAAATTGGTGGGCTGGGGTAGGAATCTTAGTTACTACAATGATTTATGTCCCTCCAAATGGCCACAGTATATAAACAGATATAGAGTATATATGTAGTGTTAAATTTTCATTGGATGGAAACGTGATTAGGAATAAAATGTCTTAAAAGGTTCCTTACAGAGACAGTAATTAAAAATTGGTTGAAAAACACTGCCTTAGAAGCTCCCTGTATGTTTCTGTGATTCCATCTCCTCCACCAAGAGGTAACCATTATCCTGACATGTGCTTAGCACTCACTTGTTTTACTTTAATTTTTCCATCTATGATGCATTCCTAAAAATGAATTTTTAGACTTTTCAGTTTACATAAATGGGATCAGAGTGCATGTGTATTTTTTTCTGACTCACCCTTTGCTCATTATTATATTTGTGGAGACTTACTCATACTTCTGTATGTAGTTTTTTGTTGTATAATATTCTATAGTGTGACTATACCATAATGTGTTCTATTGTTGGACATGTCGGTTGTTTACAGTTGAGAGAATAAGCAATGTGGCTATAAAGATTATTTTTAAAACATTTCCTTTTTTTATTTTATTAAGACAAGAGTCTTGATGTCTCTAAGAAAATATTTTAAATATTTTTTTATATTCCATAAATATAAACCTTTGATCTGTGATATGTTTATAAGATTTACAGTTGATAAAGTAGATTCATATATCCAAATTGTCCCAAAGACACCTTTTTTTTTTTTTTGAGACAGAGTCTCGCTCTGTTGCTCAGGCTGGAGTGCAGTGGCACGATCTCGGCTCATTGCAACCTTCATCTCTTAAGTTCAAGCAATTCTCCTGTCTCAGCCTCCCCAGTAGCCGGGACTACAGGCCTGCACCATCACAACCAGCTAATTTTTGTATTTTTAGTAAAGATGGAGTTTTGCCCTGTTGGTCAGGCTTTTCTTGAACTCGTGACCTCAGGTGTTTCACCTGCCTCAGCCTCCCAGTGTGCTGGAATTACAGGCATGAGCCACCGCACCTGGGCTCCAAAGATACTTTAATATTTTCTAACGATTCGATAATCTGTTTTGAGATTAAATTGATTAAAATTAAATTTAAACTCCCTTTTCCCAGTTGCACCATCCACATTTCAAGTGCTAGTGGCTACCACATTGGACAGTATCTAGAATAAGATATTCATATGTTCAGCTTTTCTTTTTTTTTTGTATATATTTTTGAGATGGAGTCTCACTGTCACCCAGGCTGGAGTACAGTGGCATGATCTCGGCTCACTGCAACCTCCACCTCCTGGGTTCAAGCAATTCTCCTCCCTCAGCCTCCTGAGTAGCTGGGACTACAGGTGTGTGCCACCGCACCTGGCTAACTTTTGTATTTTTTAGTAGAGACGAGGTTTCACTGTGTTGGCCAGGCTGGTCTCAATCTCCTGACTTCAAATGATCTGCCTGCCTCAGCCTCCCAAAGTGCTGGGATTATAGGCATGAGCCACTGTACCTGCCCATGTTCAGCTTTTCTAGGTCATGCCAGTTTTTCAGAATGGTTGTACTAAATTACATTCTCATCACTAATGTGTGAAAGTAGAAGGCATATCATAATGTGTTTTTTCATTCTCACAATCTTGCAAGGTAGGTTATCCTCATGTTACATGAAGAAACTGAAGTTCAGGGAAATTAAGCAGTTTGCCTTGGATTTTACTTTCACTAATGCAAAGCAGGAGAATTTCAAACTCTTCCTTTACATGATCAGGATATCATTATTTGACTTATGGCTATTTGGAAATAGAAGAAAGTTTAAAAAGAAAAATGGGCCAGGTGCCATTGCTCATGCCTGTAATCCCAATATTTTAGGAGGCCAAGATGGGAGGAATGCTTGAGGCCAGGAGTTCAATACCAGCCTGGGCAGCATAGGAAGAGAAGATCCTGTCTCTAAAAACAAGAAAAAGAAAAAAGAAAATGAAAGGTTTCCTGGAGATAGTTTTGTCAACTTTCTGCCCTTTTTGAAAAGAAATTTAAATGTTATATTTAGTAAATTCCTATAAAAAAGGATACTTCTGAAATAATTAGTTAAAAGAGAAAACACATTGAATTTATTTAAATAAATTTGCATAGGATAAATGAGGGTATGTATACTTTCATATTTTCTTTCAAAGATTTATCTTTCAAATTACTTAATAGTTTGAGTACAGTAGTATTGTAACTTTGATATAGTCTTTATACCATGATAATGTTTTGATTTATTTTCAAAAACCATTTTATTAAAATTCTTGACCCTTTGTTTTATACTCTCTTCCAAATACATTGATACTCAGGTTAATATTCTAGAATTGACATTTGCCAAAATAAAGGTTTGTCCTATAATCTCTTTAAGCATTTTTAAAATGAAGCCTTAGTTTAAAAAAGATGTTTTGAAAACAGGGTATGCAGAAGCCAAGACATTATCATTCTTTGTTTTTTTTCTTGAGACAGAATCTCACACTCTAACCCAGACTGGAGCACAGTGGCGTGATCTCTGCTTACTGCAACCTCCGCCTCTTGGGTTCAAGCAATTCTCCTGCCTCAGCCTCCCAGTTAGCTGGGATTACAGGTGCCCACTACCATGCCCGGCTAATTTTTTTGTATTTTTAGGGTTTCACTCTGTTGATCAGGCTGGTCTTGAACTTGACCTCGTGATCTGCTGGCCTCAGCTTCCCAAAGTGCTGGGATTACAGGTGTGAGCCACCGTGCCCAGCCATCATTATCATTCTAAATAAACATTTGTAATGATCTTCTTTTGTAATGTATTTAGTCTCAAAAGTCAGTCTGAAATCTGACACCATAATTTTTGCCTTCATTTTAATGAATCTATGAAGTAATAATGGGTTACATATTTCGTTCAGAGTTGTGTTGTAGTTTTAACTTGTGTATGAGAGTATTGGTTTCCATTCTCATTTAAATGTGAAAATCCTCCCGGGCGTGGTTGTAATCCCCCTGTAATACCAGCGTTTTCGGAGACCTGTGCTAGAGGATCGAGGATCACTTGAGGCCGAGAGTTTAAGACCAGCCTGGGCAACATAGGGAGGTTCCATCTCTATAAAACATTTAAAAGTTAGCTGGGCATGGTGCCCACTCCTGTAGTCCTAGCTACTCTGGACTCACTTGAGACAGGAGACTCACTTGAGCCCAAGAGTTTGAGGCTGCAGTGCTGCCATGAGCTGCTAGATCCAGAGCAAGACCCTCTATCTTTAAAAAATATATATATATATATATATATGCACACACACACACACACACACATATACATATAATTAAATGTGAAAATCATCAACATAATGTTGTTGTTGTTGTTTGAGACAGTCTTGCTCTGTTGCCCAGGCTGGAGCGCAGTGGTGCAATCTCTGCTTACTGCAACTTCCACCTTCTAGGTTCAAGTGATTCTCCTGCCTCAGCCTCCTGAGTAGCTGGGATTACAGACGCACACCACCACACCCAGCCAATTTTTTTTTTTTTTGAGATGGAGTCTCACTCTGTAGCCCAGGCTGGAATGCAGTGGTGTGATCTTGGCTCACTGTAGCCTCCACCTCCCGGGTTCAAGCAATTCTCCTACCTCAGCCTCCCAAGTAGCTTAGATTACAGGCACGAGCCACCATGCCCAGCTAATTTTTGTATTTTTTTTAGTAGAGACAGGGATTTGCCATGTTGGCCAGGCTGGTCTTGAACTCCTACCCTCAGATGAGCCGCCTGCCTCAGCCTCCCAAAGTGCTAGCATTACAGAGGTGAGCCACCGTGCCTGGCCAACATAATGTTTTTTAGTATCTTAACTTGTTTACAAATATTAAGTGTTGGTTGTTTTTCAGAGTTAGTATGTACAATTTTTTTCCTCGTATCTTGGAACTATTGTTTATTTTTTGAGACATAGTCTCGCCCTGGCTGGAGTGCAGTGGCTCCATCTCAGCTCACTGTAACCTCTGCCTCCTAGGTTCAAGCGATTCTCATGCCTCAGCCTCCCAGTGATGTATCTTAAATATACACTGTCTAATAATTACCTCTCTCTTCTAAGATCCTATATAAGAAATCCTACCAGGCTGGGCATGGTGGCTCACGCCTATAATCCCAGCACTTTGGGAGGCCAAGGTGGGCAGATCACTTGAAGTCAGGAATTCAAGACCACTCTAGCCAATATGGTGAAACCCTGTCTCTACTAAAACATACAAAAAAATTAGCCAGGTGTGGTGACAGGCGCTTGTAATCCCAGCTACTTGGGAGCCTGAGGCAGGACAATCGTATAAATCCGGGAGGTGGAGGTTGCAATGAGCTGAGATGGTGCCACTGCACTCCAGCCTGGACGACAGTGAGACTCCATCTCAAAAAAAGAAATCCTGCCTTATTATTGGGCCTGTTAATAGTTATAAATAAGGACATAATGGTAATAATTACTTGATTTTACTTCTGGAAAAGCAGTGATTATAGAATTGCTACTCCTTGCCAAGTAATTAGAATTTGGAAAAATAAAAAAGAATTTCTACTGCTAACCTTATACGAATTATAGTATAGTATTATTAATCCATACCCCTTAATTTGAATTAGCAATTTAATTGGGAACTGAGCTGGTTTATTTTTATATTATATATTAAAATAATACTAGTAAAACTGAAGTATTTATATAATTATTGAGGACATATTTTATTTAAGGAAACAAATGTATTGATTAAAAATGAGTCCTAAGGTCTCTGTTGGCCCAGTTCAGGGATCGGCAAACTTCAGTCTGTGGACCAAATCCAGCCCACTGCCAATTTTCATAAGGTCCATGAGCTAAGAATGGTTTTTACAAATGAACATTTGTAGCCACTTTGATGCTAAAGATCACTAACTTTGAGCCCCAATTAAGCAAAATGTTACCCCCTAAAAAGGGAGTTCTATTTTTTCATCAGTAGACCTGTATTGTAAAAAAAAAAATTGTACTCAGTTATTTATTACATTTTGAATTTTATCAATAAGATATTTGTGGAAGTGTGTTTTCTCTCCCTATATATGTACCTACATAATTGCCTCGATTTTGCCTCTTTTGCCCACAAAGCTTAAAATATTTACTGTCTGCCTTTTTAGAGCAAACTTTCATGTAATCATATGTATTTAAAAGCATTACAGCATTTTAAAAGAATCATCTGAAGAAAAATTTTTAAAAACAGTATATATAACCTTTTTGTTATATATATTTGTGCATTATGAAAGGACTCAAAAGGGAAACAATATTGCTTTGAAGTTAGGAGCAGGGTTCTGAAACCAAACTGCAAGGTTCAAATCTCAGCTGTACCATTTACTATTTTTGTTACCTTTGGAAAGTTACTTAACTGCTTGGAGTCTCATTGTCCTCATCTGTAAAATGGGGATACTAGTAATTTAAGTTCAAATAGTTGTTTTAAAAGTAATGGAGTTAATACATGTAAAACATTTTAGCATAGTACACCTGGCACATAGGACTCAATAAATGTTTACTATTATTATAATGAAGAAAAGAACCAGATAGTAAGTGGTTATCTCTGAGTGATGGGATTGCCAATTATTTTTCTTTTTTATATTTTGTATATGGGTATTTCTTGTGAACTTGGCTGTGGAATAAGACACTTTTATAAAATCTTTTAACTAGAATTTTCAATTATTTATAATGGCTGTTTTTTAAAAAATATATATATATATAAATTGTTTCACCTTAAAACATAAACAATAAATTTGGGTATTTGATATGTACAATTTGCATGTTTCTCACTTGTGCTCTTGTTTTCCTTGTAGACATGGCCCATGGACATGGACATGAACATGGACATAGTAAAATGGAACTTCCAGATTATAGACAATGGAAGATAGAAGGGACACCATTAGAAACTGTCCAGAAGAGGCTGGCTGCAAAAGGGCTAAGGGATCCATGGGGCCGGTAAGGTGAATTAAGTAATTTAGATAGAATGTATCCTAGGAAATCAAATGTCTCTGTTCCTTTTCAATGTATTCTCCTTAGAGAATCATGAAAAATGGCTTTTTACATTAAAGTTTTTTGTTTGTTTTGAGACAGGGTCTAACTCTGTCACCCAGACTGGAATTCAGTGGTGTGCTCATGGCAACCTCCATCTCCTAGGCTCAAGCGATGCTCCCACTCTCCCAAGTAGCTGAGACTATAGTCATGGGCCACCATGCCCAGCTAATATTTGTATTTTTAGTAGAGACAGGGTTTTGCCATGTTGCCCAAGCTGGTCTCGAACTCCTGAGCTGAAGCGATCTGCCCACCTTGGCCTCCCAAAGTGTTACAATGACAAGTGTGAGCCACTATGCCCAGCCACATTAAAGTTTTAAAATCAACTTTATTGTGTTATCATTTATATATAGTAAAATTCACCTGTTTTAAGTATAAGTTCTTTATCAGATAAAAGTTTTGTGTTGCTTGCTTCAGCAACACATATACTACAATTGTAATACAAAGAAGTTAGTATGGCCTTGTGCAAGGATTTAAAAAAATTTTTTTTTAAGTTTGCAAATGTTTTTCCCCACAATGTGGCTTAGAGAGTTTAAAATTTTGATGAATTCACAATTTAGCAATTTTTTTCTTTTGCAATTTATGCTTTTTGCACCTTAAGATTATTTTCTATGCTTTCTTTTAGAAGCTTTTATAGATCTTCTTACATTTCTATGATCTATTTTGAGTTCATTTTTGTGTCATATGAAGTAAGGATGATGGTTAGTATTTTTACATATGTGCATCCAGTTGCTCCAGCACTGTTTATTAAAAGATTATCTTTCCCCTATTGAATTACCTTAATGTTGTCAAAAATCCATTGAGTGATTTTTGAAACTCAGTGGGTGTGGTGGCTCATGCCTGTAATTCTAGCACTTTGGGAGGTCAAGGCGGGTGGATCACTTGAGCCCAGGATTTCAAAACCAGCCTGAGCAATATAGGGAGACTTTGTCTCTACAAGAAATTTTTAAGAATTGCCAGATGTGGTACACACATGTAAGTCCCAGCTGCTCAGGAGGCTGAGGTGGGTGGATCACTTGAGCCCAGGATGTCCAGATGGCAGTGAGCCAAGATCTGGCCACTCCACTCCAGCCTGGGCAACAGAGAGAGACCTTGTCTCAAGAAAATTTAAAAAATCAATTGACTGTATCTATAAGATCTATTTCTGGACTCTATTCTGTTACCCTCATTACTATGTCCACCCTTATGCCAATACCACACTGTCTTTAAATCAGGTAGTATGAGATCTCCACTTTTGAATATATTGTTTTAGCTATTCTAGGTCTTTTACATTTACATATAAACTTTGGAATGAGCCTGTTCATTTCTATAAAAAGTCTGCTTGGATTTTAATTGGGATTACATTGAATCTGTTTCATGTAGATTCACAATGGGAATATGTTTCACATCCACACTGAATCAAATTCACATCAATTTAGGGGCTGGTCACAGTGGCTCACACCTGTAATTCCAGCTTTTTGAGAGGTTGAGGTGGATGGATCACTTGAGGTCAGGAGTTCGAGACCAGCCTGGCCAACATGGTGAAACCTCATCTCTACTAAAGATATAAAAAATTAGCCAAACATGGTGGCAGGCATCTGTAATCCCAGCTACTCAGGAGGCTGAGGCAGGAGAATTGCTTGAACCTGGGAGGTGAAGGTTGCAGTGAGCCAAGATCGCGCCATTGCACTTCAGCCTGGGCAACAGGGCAAGACTCTTTCTCAAAAATAATAATAGTAATACTTGCATCTATGTTCATGAGGGATATTATTCTGTAGCTGTTTTTCTTCTAACATCTTTGTCTAGCTTTGGTATCCCAAGTAGATTTAATTAGCTCTCATATTTCCTAAGTCATATTTTTATAGTTAAATGGTTTTTAGTTTTTCATAACCTGATGTTTTCACTGGCTGTCTTTATCAGAGCAGGATGTCAGTTTTCTAAAATTCAGGCTGCTATGGTAGGGAGAAGCTGAGATCCTTTTGAATAGTAACAATAATGTCAAGTTTTACATACTCCATGCTCTTCTGCCAAAGTATGTCAATTTTTTACTGTTAATGATATTATAAAGTAGATAATAATCATCATTGAATAGAACAGGAAGTAGACCATGACAGGTAAGTATCTTGCCTAGCCTACAAGATTGTGAGTCTAATATAAGTGGCATAGCAAAGATTAATACCCAAGTCTGTAACTTCATCTTTCAATGATGTTGTAATGACTACTGTGGGCAGAGTCCGTCTGACCTGTGACAGATAGGCTGAAGTGAGTCTTGTATTTGAGAGTTCTGTAAAATCCTGAGGCATGTGACTGTCAAATAATCAAGTATTTATTCTTTTATTTGCCTGTGAAACTTGGTCATATACTTAATTATCCTATGCCACAGAAAGATTCCTATTGTGATTCACTTAAATGATCTTCTGTAGGGTAGCATTTATGTCAATTAGAAATATGAAAATTAAGTTTATTTCATTCAATGTATGTACACACAAGTTGTGTATGATTCTAATTTTTTCCTTTTTTTTTCTAGCAATGAAGCTTGGAGATACATGGGTGGCTTTGCACAAAAGGTTACCTTTTTTGATGTATTCTTTAAAGGATTCAAATGGGGATTTGCTGCATTTGTGGTAGCTGTAGGAGCTGAATATTACCTGGAGTCCCTGAATAAAGATAAAAAGCATCACTGAAGATAATACCTGGAAGTATCATAGTGGTTTCTTAACTCTCCAAAATAAGATTTTTTCACTATAGCCTACTTGTCTGGTTTGTCCCTTAAAGAATATTAGTAGGATTTAATAAAGTAAAATAAAATATATATATGCCAATCTGTTTTTGTCATTCTTTTTTTTTTAAGTGTCTCAAGCCATATCAGATTTGATTTAGAATACATAGTGGATTAGAGAACAGCAGGAGTGACTTCTGCATATAGCAGGCAGGCAACATATATTTGACTGAGCAAATGGACATGTTCTAACAAGTTTTTTAAATCTTTTTTTTTTTTTAATTAGTCCTGACCTAGCTGGTACTAACAAGTTTTTAAATGGGAGTTGGTCTTGCTGCTTTTATTGCTTTTATCGTCCTCTTCAGATGGTTTAGAGGAACCTAGATTATACTGTAAATACTTACTGCCCTGTTCTGGTTGACACATCCATGTATTATGTTCATTTTTCTTAATTGTGGCATTTTCCACTCTTGCTTACTCCTCTTAGTCCTCATTGTTCCTATGTCATGAAAAACTTTACTTTTTTTTTTTGAGACAGGGTTTTGCTCTGTCACTCATGCTAGAGTACAGTGGCAGAATGATCTTGGCTCACTACAACCTCAGCCTCTCCCAGGCTCAAGGGATCCTTCCACGACACCAGGTTATCTTGTATTTTTAGTAGAGACGGGGTTTTGCCTTGTTTCGGAAACCCCGTCTCTACTAAAGATGGCTGGCTGGTCTCAAACTCTTGGGCTCAAGTAATCTACCCGCTTTGGCCTCCCAAAGTGCTGGGATTATAGGCATGACCCACCATGCCTGACCTTTTTCTGTATTTCTAACAAACTAGACATTCTTACAATATCATTGACTTTTGAAAATTTAATTACTTATATCCCTAGTTAAATAAAGATTTCACCAGCTGCAGTGGCTCATGCCCGCAATCCCAAAACTTTGGGAGGCCAAGGTGAGCAGATCACTTGAGTTCAGAAGTTGGAGATCAGCCTGGCCAACATGGTGAATCACCAACTCTATAAAGTACAAAAATTAGCCAGACATGGTGTTGGGCATCTGTAATCCCAACTGCTTGGAAGGCTGAGGTGGGAGAATAGCTTGAACCCAACTGAAGTAGAGGTTGCAGTGAACCGAGGTAATGCTGCTTCACTCTAGCCTGGCCAACAGAGTGAGACTGTCTCCAAAAAAAAAAACATGGATTTAACACTAGGGGAGGGGTGATAATTTTGCTTAAATAATGAAACATACATTATCACAAGGTGATTTTTTTTTCTTTTCTTTTTTTTGAGACTGAGTCTCCCTACCAGGCTGGAGGGCTGGGCAGTGGTGTAATCTCGGCCCACTGCAGCCTGTACCTCCCATGTTCAAGCAATTCTTCTGCTTCAGCCTCCCAGGTAGCTGGGATTTCAGGTGCCCACCACTACACCCAGCAAATTTTTGTATTTTTAGTAGAGATAGGGTTTCATCATGTTGGCCAGGCTGGTCTTGAACTCCTGACCTCATGTGTTCTGCCTGCCTCAGCCTCCCAAAGTGCTGGGATTACAGGCATGAGCCACCACACCTGAGGTGATTTTTTTCTTTGTAAATTTCTTGTTTTTCAATGTAAACTTCAGCAATGCTAAAGCAAGACAAATTTCTAATAAACTGATAGTGGTAAATAGAATGTGGTAATATGCAACATAAAAAAGACTCCATGCAAAAAAGGAAAGCATTTATATATATTTATTTTTATTATTTTTTTTTAAGACAGGGTTTCACCATGTTGGTCAGGCTGGTCTTGAACCCCCGACCTCAGGTGATCCGCCCACCTTGGCCTCCAAAGTGCTTGGATTACAGGTGTGAGCCACTGCACCCGGCCTATATTTTATTTTAGATAAAATTTAATACATACTTTCTTTTCTGTTTTATTTTTTTGTTTTTTGAGATGGGGGTCTCACTCTGTTGCCCAAGCTGGAGTCCAGTGGCCCGATCTCAGCTCACTACAACCTCTGCCTCCCAGGCTCAAGTGATCCTCCCACCTCAGCCTCTCAAGTAGCTGGGACTACAGGCGAGTGCCACCACAGCTAGCTAATTTTTTGTATTTTTGGTAGAGATGGGATCCCACTATGTTGCCCAGCCTGTCTCAAACTCCTGAGCTCAAGTGATCCACCACACCCAGCCTGTCTTGTTTTTGTTTTTGGAATTTATAGTCTCTTTATCTTCTGGCAAGATACTAGAAGCAAAAGGAAAGATTTTTAAAAGGAAAAAAGATCAATGGGGCAAATAGAAATCGCAAGATGATATATTTAACTTAATCATATTGACAATTACATTAAATGTATATTGTCTAAAGTTTAAACTCTAAAACATCATTTGCTCTTTTTTTTTTTTTTTTTTTTTTTTTTTTTTTTT
>PVKP010034162.1:0-24445 GCA_004027715.1 Plecturocebus donacophilus | reverse complement strand
GTGCTATTGGGAATATATTTTGTGCTGGCCTGATCCCTGGAGATGTCATTTTCTTGAGGAGCTGGGCCCGGTTACCAGAAACAGGTTGCAGCAGGTCCAGAGACAGGATTTTAGAACACCTCATTCCCTGGCCTGCTACAGTGCCTCAGTCTCTGCCCTCCTGAGAGAGAATGCATGTGATGGTGTCTGTGAGGGTCTTAAATTATCCACTCATTGGTCAGAAGAAGGGACTAACAGGACATTTTCTTAGAGTAATCCTTTTAAAAGGCTAGTTCTACAAGAAGCTGGTTGTAGCTTAATGTTTTTAGGTCTGCTTATTGTTTTCATCAGATCTGACTTGGATTTTTAAAAAAGATACGACAATAACATCAGGCCCCAAGGAAGCCTGTTGAATAGAGCAGGAACAAAGGAGAACATTCAAAAGAAATCTTTGGTTTATGGTAGCCAGTATTTCCAAGATGGGACAGAAATTAGCTCGGACATCCCAACTAATCTCAGTAAGTACAGGGCATCTACCTGTAGAGATGAATGCTTGAATTCCTAATGAGTCTGTTTCATGAAATATCATTTTGAAATATCATTTGGTGTTCTCTTTTTATAAATTTGAGTTACCTTTTTTTTTTTACTTAAGTTTGTTTTATTTTGTTTTTTGGACAAAATGGATTTGGTAAATTAAAGCCTAGTTTGCTTGTTTGTTTTCAAGACAGAAGAAAACAAATTGTACAATGTAGTTATATTGCCTACTATGTCTCTAGAGTGATTGATTCTTGTAAAGAGAGTGCAAAAATACATTTAATCCTGTTACAAATTAGAATAAAGGCTCACAAACCTAGATTATGCCTCAGAGCTCCTACTATCTTAGACAGCACAGTGATTTGAAGAATAAAAATTTCAGCCATAATTCTAGATTGATTACAGTAGTTATGCAAATGTAATTATAATTTTCTGTGCAAAAAAACATTTAAATAGAAAGCACTGCAGTGATCTTACTCAGAAACTACTCTGGTGAATACTTTTACTGTAAGGGAGATCTTGGTGTATTTTAATAATTGTCAGGCCACCATTATGATTGTATATTACTGTACTCTGTAATTTTCTTGAATTGGATATGTCTCTCTTTTTGTATGATTTTAATTACCAAAAGTAATGACAAACCTTAGTAAATATGCTAATTGTACACAATAGCAATTTTCTCCAAGCAGGCATAAACGTCTTGAAATAGTTTTTGCATTTCTAAAGGAAAAAGACTGTGCAGGGAACTCATAGGAAAGCCACTGAGGACAGCTTGTATTTGCTCTGAAATTCATTAAAATCAAGGCGGGGCGCCCATTTCTTTCCAGCAAGTAAATTTCAAACATGTTATTTTTTAAGTTATTTGAGGCTGTGTGTTACCCTGGCTTTAGCCCTCATATAATTGACTGAATGAAGGAATTGGCAAATTCCATCTTTAATGTCCTTTGAGTCTAATTCTAGAGATTATTTTAATCTTGTGCATTTAGTAAGAACTTTCTATGCTTAGTGCATTTAGTGAGGTTTTTCTATGCTTAGTGGCTGCAGAGATAGTGACAATAGCTAACAAAATTCATTCATGACAAGGGATCATCAAGAACTATGGCAGGTCCCATAGCCATGTAAAGCCTAGTCCATACATATCTGGGTACTATTATAAATACTATTTACTTGTATACAAAGATTGTAAAAACTCTCCAAGGAGGCTTTCAGCAAATTCTTAGTTGTTCATTTAGAATTTGGGAAAAACAAATAGTTGGTAGTTGTGAAGTTATTGATTGAGATCATCCTGAGCTTTTTGACTCTCAGTGATTTGCTACCTTGCAGAGATATTTTGTCATTAATGTTTTGTGAAGAAATTTATCAACTCCTAAAAACTTTATAATTAACATTGATAACACCCTCTCACAAGCCTACATACACCCCCTAGTGACATTATGGCTCCTATAATGTAGAATAAGCTTGTTGCTTTCCATTTAAAACTTGTTGAGTAATCTTATATACTTTGTAGAATTAGCAGATCAGAAAGAAAACTCCAATCCCAAAGCAGAATGTTCATTTTCTTCTCCTTCCTATGCAGGGTTTAAAAAACTCAATCTGCACTTGTATTATTTCTTGTTAGACACTTCAGATTCCACAGAAAATTTTGTCAATTAATTTTAGTTACCGTGTGTATCTTACATAGTGTTCAGAGTCATATTCTGGACTTTTGTAGGGAGGAAGGAATCACAAAGAAACATAAGATGCCATCCCCCTCTCTGAAGGAGTTTTCAATCCATTGGAATCCCACCTAGTTCCTGACTGCCAAACTTTCTGTATTTCCCCAAACTTAGCAAACAAGGCCCTTTCCACATCTAAAGGGTAAAGGAAGCTAATTATCTCCAAGAGGATTTGGAGAAGAACCAAAACTCAGATCTGAACTCTGTTCTTTAGTGTTCTCTTCATTATCTGCAAGCTAAATTCATTGTGAGTCTAATCACTCTTGCTTAGGAGATGTCATCATACTCCAAGTCACTTGGAAAACCTTGTGTAAATGCTATTTAAGCATTTAACTTCCTGTTTTTGGGATGTCTAGATACTTGGGGAAACATAATTAACAAGGCAAGGAGCTTGATGTATAAATAATCTTGTCTTCTCTTTGTTGATGTTTATACAAATTTAAAGAGAATAAGTGCATTTTCTCATATCATTAATAGATCTCTTGGATTCAGCATCCAAATTTCATAGCAAAGCCAGGATGGTTTCTTAGAATGGTGAACTTTCACATTCGGTTGACAGCACTGGGAGTTAGAATAACACTTATCATTAAAAAGTCAGGAAACAACAGATGCTGGAGAGAATGTAGAGAAATAGGAACACTTTTATACTGTTGGTGAGAGTGTTAATTAGTTCAACCATTGTGGAAGACAGTTTGGCAATTCCTCAAGAATCTAGAACCGGAAATACCATTTGATCCAGAAATCCCTTTACTGGGTATATACCCAAAGGATTATCAATCATTCTACTATAAAGACACATGCATGTGTATGTTTATAGTAAAGACTTGGAACCAACCCAAATGCCCATCAAAGTTAGACTGGATAAAGAAAATGTGGCATATATACACCATGGAATACTATGCAGCCATAAAAAAAGGATGAGTTCATGTCTTTTGCAGGGACGTGGGTGAAGCTGGAAAGCATGATTCTCAGCAAACTAACACAAGAACAGAAAACCAAAACCTGCATGTTCTCACTCATAAGTGAGAGTTGAAGCATCAGAACACATGGACACAGAAAGGGGAATATCACACAATGGGGCCTGTCAAGGTTTGGGGAACTAGGGGAGGAATAGCATTAGGAGAAATACCTAATGTAGATGACGGGTGGATGGGTGCAGCAAACCACCATGGCACATGTACAGCTACATAATAAACCTGCATGTTCTATACATGTATCCCAGAACTTAAAGTATAATTGAAAAAGAAAAGAATAGAACTTATCTTTCTGAGGTATTTTAGGGAATTCATATATACTAGGTTGCCTGAGAGACTGACATTTTACACCTTTTATCCATGGTGATTGTTAACAGTGCCACTTGAAAAGTTGTCCTGACTTGAGAAATGTGTTATAGTATTACAGTGAAAGAGCACTGTATCTTTCCAAAGTTTGAGACCTAAATACCCACTTTCCTTCTTGGATGGCTCTTAAGTTTTCAATCAGTCACATAATAAACATGAACTAGTAGTCATAGCTCAGCCTAGATATTATACTTTACCTATCCATCCCTAAATCCTAAGGCATAGAATTATGGAGAGAAAGAATTTGAATATTGTACTAAATTAGAAAGGCATCCAGTTTCAGAAAAACAAAAGAGTGTGTAAATTCTATTCTGGAATGTATTCCATAGTACTTAGCCTTTTTTATTCTATTACAAATGTTTTAAATTTCTCAAAATATATATTTGAATGAAAAATACATGTCTAGTTTTAAAGAGTATAGAGATCTGACATCAGGCAGCATAAGTTTGTCTTTCTAAAGAAAATACACCTCTTGCTTTCTGAATGGGATCCACTATTCATCAGTGTTACTAGAACCTCAAGAACAGAGCCCCTCATTTCCAACTTTAAAGGAGCTGCTGGGATAAACCAAAGCAATAAAAAAATGTAAAACATTACACATACTAGATGCTTCCAAGGCTTTAAAACTGGAATAATGAATGGTTTCGTTTTCCTTTTATATTCTGAAATTGTGCTCACTTCATTAAAAGCAGAGAATATTTCACAGTGCTTTGTCCTAATAAAATAAAGGTATATGGAAAGCATTTAAAGGTGGTTTTGTTTTCTTCATGATAATGTCTGCTTTTCATGAAGGCTGACCTAGTTTGGGTTCCAGCTTTTTGGATGTAGAGAGAAAAGTGCTAAATAGTACTCTATTATTTTTCTATATTCCTGCACTTTTGTTTCACATTAAGAGTGAGTTGCTCAGTTTTGTTCCCCCACCACTGCTACCTTTTGTCAGAGATAGGATCTTGCTCTGGCACTCAGGCTGGAGTGCACCGGTGGGACCAAAGCTCACAGTGGCCTCAGACTCCTGGGCTCAAGTGATCCTCTTGCCTCGGCCTCCCTGGGAGATGATACTACAGGTACCACTACTGTGCACTACTATGCCTGGCTATTATTATTTTATTTTTTATAGAGACAGAGTCTTACTTTGTTACCCAGGCTGGTCTCAAATCCCTGGCCTCAACTGATTATCCTGCCTTGGCCTCCCAAAGTGTCCATTGCTGAAACAATTGGCCAGGGTACCTGGCCTGTTCCCTTGATAGCACAGAAACTTAACAACTATAAGGTACTTAAATGGTCATGCAGTCTCACCTCCTGCCTAGTGCAGACATTTCCTTCAGTAATCTTCATAGATGAGCATCTAGCCTCTCTTCAAATATTTTTAGTCTTCAAGATAGTCTGTTTCATTGTTAAATAGTTCTGATTATCAAGAAGTTGTGCCTTGTATTTGCACTGTATAAGGCCCAACCTCAAAAACAAAAGTAAACGAAATATGATTTATCCCTGCAGAGAGTTTTAAATCACAAGCAGAGTTTGTATACAATAGTAGCAAAATGGATTAATACATTTTTAGCAATGCAATGAATATACACTATTGGCAAAAAAAAGTCTAAAATTACATACTTGACATACATCATCATGGAAGAGGCATTTGTTTCCTTAACGGTGGGTATATCAACAGGCAATGTTGAGGAAAAGATTAACCTAAGAGATCAAAGGAGATAATTCATACATCAGGTTAGGGAATGGGAGAGAATCCACAAAATGCCTCAGGGAATGCCTGGCATGCAGAATGAGTATAACAGGAGTAGATAACAGAAGTTTGCAAAGGCAGATGGTGGGTAGATGATAGAAAATATGCTAAGGGGTTTGGACTTGGTCTGTAGGCATTAGAGAGCGATTGATGTTTTTTAAGCCAGGGAATGGAATTATTAGAGCTGTGCTTTGGGAAAATGACTTCACCAGCTGACTACAAAATGGTTGAAGAAGGGAGAGACCAGAAGCTGAGCAGTAGCTAAGGAAGCAATTGCAGTAGTTCAAGAAGGAGGTAATGAAAATTAGAACTAGGGTAATGGCAGTGGAAGTATGGTATAGGCAAGAGGAACATTGCTGAAACAAGAGGAATTGGCCATTGATTGTGAAGGTTGAGGATGGAGAGGAACGATATCAAAGAGAAAGGGAACAAACTGAGGAAGTTCCACATCCACAAGTACTTCCTGAGGATTGATTTATGTTATATAAGAGCAATGCTGGTCACTGATGAGGTAGAAAGACAACTAAGGTATGATTCCAGCTTCACGTAACATGCATTCTTCATGTGTGTGTTTTTAATAGCATAGACACCGGTTGCAAGTTATGCTTTCAAAAAGCTCTCTATAGGGCAAAATAGATTCCAATAAAACTAACAGATCTAACTATGACAAAAATGCTAATATTAAAAGGGCAATGAATTCTCAGATGGAGAATTAGCAGAAAAGCATCTAGGGCAGAGGCTTCAACATGCGTAAAGAGCTGCGGTTGTGAAGATGCACAGTGTTTTTGAGAACTGCAGAATGTGGTGCAGAAGGTAATTAGAATGCCGCGAAGTAAATAATTTTGAGCAGATGTTTGGAGAATCTTAAATACTCTGTAAAAGAGGTTAGACTAATTCTCCAGGTAGTGGGAAACTCTGGAGGAGTATGTTTCTGTTTTTGGTTGTGGCTTTGTTTTGTTCTTAGTAGTAATGAGAAGTTCTTTAGGTTTTGGGAGCTAATGCTGATAAAAAGTAGATGATCCATTCCGTAGTATAAAGCCTAAAGGCTTTGGATAACTGTGAATAAGGAGATTCTCACGGTTGTCCAGGTCGGTAATGTTATTATTGGCCTGCAGGAAAGCAGTAGACTGGTAAAAAGAGAAAATGATTTAGAGCCATTTTAGAGGTGGAGCTAGTTCTCATCCTCTCAAGTAATAAGAATCCATTTTGAACATTTGCAGAAAAGTCTATATCGCTTCTTTAAAGATAATCTTCTGCTTTCCGTAGTACACCATATCCTTGTTGTGCATAGTATTTTGTTGTATAACATTATGGTTCCTTCCTACCAGTTTTCTACTATCTTTTCCTAGTGAGTAGTTATAAGAATTATTTTTGCCTGGCACTTGATAAGAACATGATCTATTGGTTGGTAATTTCTTACTTTCTTTGCAGCAGAAAGAATAAAGTACAAATATTCAATAATGAAAAAGAAGGACATCAGTTTCATGAATATTTGTTATTCTTTTGGTTACTGTGGATTATCACCTGGCTGTAGGACAACAGTCTGTTCCACTGTTTTCTAAACTGTTGTGCCCACATGATACCACATTTAAACAGCTTCTCAAACTGTGGATCTGTGTAATTCAGAAAATATTTCCGGGGTTTTAGCAATGAGATGAGCAATGGCTTTTACCCTCTCTTTGCCTTTCCTGAAAAATTCTGAGTTATTTTAACTAGATGAATATAGCAAGGAATGAAGGTGAATAACCTACCACTATGTTTGGGGTAAGAAGAAAATGGAAGCTCTGCACATAACATTCTCTGCCTACACCATAACTCATAGTGTCAACTTAACTGCACTATTACTACAGACTCCTGTGTGTTAATTTGGCGATCTTCAGGTTGTTGATTTGGGAGGCAAAGGAAAGTAGAGAGAGTAGAGAAAAGATTGCATTGAATAATTCTACAGAGTTTCAGGAGGAAAAATCTAAATGAACAATGGAAATTTTAGTATTAAAACCCCAGTTTGCAACCATGAGGTTTAATATGCCAAATAGCCTAAATTAAGAATAGTGAAAAGACTCCAGAAAACTGTAGCAACCACTAAACAGGAAATAAAATGCTTTCAAAAACAATTTTTAAAAATCACATACAAATTAACATAGGAGAATACTGAAGATTATTCAACCCTCTCTATATATATCTTAACTTTTACTTATATGTTCTTATGAGTGTTGAGACATTGATAAGTGTTTTACAGAATGGCCAAATCATGTGGACGACTACAACAGATATTTTATTATAAATGACTCTAAAGACACAAATTTTTCCCTACTCCCAAGAGTGTCTTTAAAATATCTGTGTGACTCTGACACTGCCCTGATTGATAGATGTAAGCTTCCTGGGTTCCCTGAAATAACTACAAGACTTTCACTATGATCTAGCCCCTGCCTATTTCTATCTCCATCTTCTTTTTTCTCTGCCACCCAACCCATGTAAAGGTTTTGCCTCAAGCAATACCTCACCTACCTGCCACCAAGTACACCATGCCTTTTCATACCCTGTGGCTTTTTTACCTAAACACAATACTTATTTCAATGTGTTTCAATTATTAATTCCTAACTTTCCAACTAGATTTCATTGTCAGGAAATTGTTCTAAAAGAGAGTGGGCATCTGTTAAGTCAAGGGAAAGCAAAATGTTCCATCTTGGATATTTCTGTCTGGAATGACATGAAAGTGCATGCTCTTAGGTCTGTCAGTGCCTTATGGAACTGCTGATAATTTCTTCCCCATAGCTCCTCATGGAATATTGGAAATAATGTCCATTTCACATGTGACCCTGAAAGATCACTGTATTATGGTTTGGAAATTTTAAAACAAGGATGTGAAAAAGTTAATTTTAAAATTTATAACAGACTTTAGGAAAACTGATTTAAACATGTGAAGCGAAAAGGCACATCAGTTTTCAAGAGTCGTTCATGTGCCCATTTATATGGAACATTCTGAAAACTGTTTTGAGTAACTGCTTTGCAGCTTCAAGGAAGTTGCCAACAGATTTTATCAACTTTCAAATTAGGAGGAATGAATATAGCAGGAATTGAGAATAAATATTGCATTGACAAGATTAGACAGTCATTTCCTCACACTGGCAAAATATAATAGAGACATCACAAATTTAAGAAATAAAACAGCTTTTCAAGTAGCAAAAATTCATGTTTGGCATTACGAATAGAGATACTTAACAAGAATAACCAAATGTACAAATTGCCTTTGTAATTATTTCCCACAGCTGAAAGCAACTAGCTGTATAATCTTAACAAGCTATTTCTCTTTGCCCAAGCCTCTGATGTCTCCTGTATAAATTAAAAGGGTAAGACCAGAATCAGGGTCAAGAGATGTGTAGCCTATATACCATTTCTGTCGTTAGTCCCTTCTGTACCTGTACCTACAACCTCAGCTCTTAGAGGCTGCCTACAATAGGTACAGAAGGGACTAATGACAGAAATGGTATATATGGACCCTAATCCATATTGATGCATAATTAATCAGGATATTCTCATCCTCCAAGCCTTAGAACATTACTCAACTATCTCAAAAACCACTGTTTTTATATAGGAATTGTCTGAGAGGAAAAACTTACTTTTCAGTTCTCAAATCCTATAAATCTCTTAGTCCAAACTTTAAATCATAAGCAGATTCTTACTTTGGAAAGGGCTTGAGGCATTTTAAAAGTTACCTAGATTCCTTTGAGGTTTCTAGACTGTTTTGTAACATTACTGCCATTTATTTGTTCTGCCCTTATAACTTTTCTCCAGAACTTTATTTTCATTTATTATTCATCTGTTTTCTCCGACCCCAATCCTTTGAGATCAACAGAAGACAGAGTTGAACTAACTCATCTTTATCATCTTTTGTCATACAATTGACTATAAGCTAAGTTCAAACTGGTACACAGATACCTTATCTTCTAGTCTATTTCTCTGGAATGGTGGACACAGTAGGACAGAAAAATGAGGGAAGAATGATGGAAGCTCATCAGAAAGCCAGTAATATATAAGATGAGTTTTGTCAGCAAAACCTAGTAAACTTTGAAAAGACAAATATTTTGATCTCCTCCCACTCTCAGAAAGGTTTTCTTTTTTTTAGTTCATATTGTTTTGCTAAAATTCTTGAACTGGAAAATTCTCGAACTGGAAAAACAGCTATCACTGAAATCCTAATATTCTTGCCATTCATGAGGGCCAGAAGCTAAAATAGGGCCTAGAGGAGGAATCATGACCAGAATAAGATCTTTCTCTCCTAAATGATAGACTCAGCAATGACTGGCCAGGTCAAGGCTATTAAGCCTGAAACTAACACAGAACATTGAGAAAATCAGCTTTTTCGTGTCTTCTCTTTCTTTTCTCTGAATTCTGTATCAAGGTATGCATATTGGTTTTCTGTGCTGTGTAATGAATGACAAACTTACAAGCTCTAAACAACACAATTTGTTATCTCACGGTTCATGTGGTCTGAAATCAGAGCACAGCCTAACTGGGTCCTCTGCTTTGCTTTTACTAGACTACAACTACAGAGTTACCTGGGCTGCATTTCTTTCTAGAGCTCAGGGCCCTCTTCCAAGCTTGCATGGTTGTTGGTAAAACTTAATTCTTTGTGGTTGGAGGACTGAGGCCCTCAGCTCTTAGAGGCTGCCTGCCAGGGGACCCTTTTCAATAGCAGTTTGCATCAAGAAGCTTGCTTCTTGAAGGCTAGCAGGAGTCTCTCACTCCTGTCTCCTAAGATGGAGTCTTTATAACACAGCCTAACATTTGCCATTTTATATTGGCCAGAAGTCAGTCACAGGTCGTGCCCATAGTCAAAGGGAAAGGATTACTAAAAAGATGTAGCTAGAGGAGGCAGAAATTACTGATCAGTCTAAGGTCTGTTTACAAGCTTTAGTATGTTTACAAGCCTTAGTATGTGTGTGCTCTAAAACATATATGTAAATACTTACATAGAAGTTGGTATGTGCCAGTGTCTTACTTACATTTGTTAACCCATTTAGTTTTTACATAATTCAAAAAGTAAATGTTATTATCCTCATTTTACACATGAGGAAACTGAGTCAAGGAGCATTTAAGTTACTCATCCAAAGCATATAGCTGGGCAGCAGTAGAATAGGGAAGTGAATGAAGTTGATGTGGCCCCAGAGTCTATCTTCTTAACACATTCTGTGTTTCTCTGTGATAATAGCTTACTCTTTTATAGTACTCCCTAAGTGCTTTACATGCTTAAATATTTAAGCCCCTGGTGATTAAAGAATTTTAGTATGCATTCAGTTCATCTCCTTCATTTTCAGACAAGCTGAAAGAGATCATAAAATTTGTGCTTCAGTATGATTGTCTTTGATGTAAGTAGTAATAAATACTATTTATTGAGCAGTCATTTTGCTAAACAATCCATAAATGTTATTTTATTTATCCTATAAGCTCTCTGTGAGGTAGAGATTACCGTCACATTTTGTGATAAGGACACTGAAATTAGAGATGTTAAATAGCTCAGCCGTGCTTTCTTGGGCTGTGGCTTCAAACCCAGGTCCCTTTGACTCTAAAGCTGCTGATTACTGTGGTCTGAGATGTGTAAGGCACCGCCAAGCTAGTACCTATTCTCTCTTTCCTTTTCAGCAAAATGTGCTGACTTGCTGGGTTTATTTTGTGGTAGGAAGAAAATAACAATTTGATGACTTTTATCTTATCTGAAATCGAGGCCGTGTTGTCTGGCTTTCACAGTTGAACAACTCCAGGATGACCAAGAAAGTAAATGTAGGAACTTCATTTTGTAGCTGTCTGCGCGGCATCCCAGCCAGAGCTCATCTGTGCCTCCAGCCTGCCTTGCTCACCAGCTTTATGCTCAGATTTCTGAGCTGATTTCTAGCCATTTTCACAGCGAACAATCTATAGAGTTAGGAAAGGCAGATCAGGGCAGATCCAGACACACTTTGTGCACTTTTCATCACGTTGATCTCCTGTTATTGAGAAAAATGATTCTAAACTCTGTGGACTATTATCTAGAGTCATATTCTTATTAATCTCTGTTGTTTAGGAATATGTTAATATAGAGTAACTGTATAAATCTCTCTAAATTATGTTGACTGTCTTATTTTATGCCTCACCTTTTCCTTCTAAGCACCTGTTATTGATTGCATTCAGAATTTCATGTAGGTGGCCACTGATTTAATTAAATATGTGAGATAATTAGCAAATTTGTGTGCTGGATGAAATCAGCAAAATGGATATTGCCTAATATTAACTCAAAAGCTATGATGATGTCTGCTTCCATTGATAATTTTATTTACATATTTGAATTATCTCTAGTTAGATAATTTTCATTTCTTTTTATTACACAAATGTTTAATGGAAATTGGGCTTTGTTTTATTCTTTTCCAGTAGATGATAAATTCTGTCTGCCATTGGAAAAAAGAACAATGTAGATTCAGATGAGCTGCCAAATTGATTTTTGTGTTTGCCCTGCTTTAGCCTTGACTGTTTCTGTAGCTTGCACTGTTAATGAGGATTTTCTGTGCATATTAGTTCATCATATCAGGATACAAGCAGTTCATCACTATGCAGCAACTTTACAGCCCAGGTGCAGGAAACCTGTGGACTAGCAATTCTCAGGAGGAGTTCAGTGCTAACATCACCCAATGGGAGAGTATTAGGGAGTTTCTGTTGAATGTCTTTTGCTTTATGATTAAAACCCCAAAAATCTTCTTCCACAGCTTCATTCCAATATGTGTAGGCTTTGGTTTCTACTAAAACATTTAAACCCTTCGTGGGGTGAAGGTAGGAAATATCACTTTATGCTGCAGTTAGTCATTAACATTGTAGTATAAGTTAATTCTAGACCTTTTCTTGAAAGAAGGTTTTGGAAATTAAAGGATATGAAGATGATATATGTTTAGATTGTGTGTGCTTGTATATATGTGTGTGTTTTATAGGTGTGATGGGAGGAGGGAAATTGAAGAAATAAGTATACCACAAAGAGGCAGGAACTCTGAAAACACATTTTACTTTCTTAGTTGATTTGAAATTTACATTGATCTGTTTTATTATACTATTGTCTCACTGCCTTATCTGCACTTATTTGAAAAATTCATGCAACAAAGAATATGAAATTTTATGTAAAGAACCTTATAGCTTTCAATTGCTACAGTTATTCAACAACCATTTTTGAGTAAAGCAGTTTCAAAAAATACAGATACTGGTTCCTCTTCAAGTTCAGTACTTGACTTATATCTAAATAACAAGTTAGAAATATATAAATTCCACAAGAGAGGCAGAAATTAAATGCTGTGTTAGTGTAGAGAAGGGAAATATGTTTATGTGGTGGGGTTAGGGGTCAGATATATGGACAAGGAAAGTCGTTTTTGAGATAGCAAATTTAAAATCAACATTCTAAATTTTTAGATCTTATTTACAGGAGAGTAGCCAATCACACCCTCAAAACAAATTTTCTTTTAATCTAGACAGAATGTAAAAATTCAGGGTATCTAATATCTTGCTGTTGAAGGTGTGTTCCAAAGACCAGCAGCAAAGTCTTCACCAGGGAGCTGATCCAGAAGTACCAAAGCAGAATTTGAAGAATCTACATTTTAAGAAGACCCCCAGATTAATTCTAGTACTCTGAGGTATGAGAAGCATTGGCCTAAAATGCTAGTGCCAGTTAATTTGCCTGAGCTTTGGAATATTGGGAATGTCTTGGTTTGTTTGGCTAGGAATTGATAGAAGCAGGAAGACTGACTACAACGAGAGTAGTTTAAAAAGGCAACATACAGCATGCCTGTGAGAAAGGGCAGAGGAAAACTTACGAACAGCTGGCTCACAGTGAAAAAAACAAAAAAGGTAGCTAGGCTACTTCATATAGGCAAGAAGCTCAATATACCAGAGCAATCCCTAAGGGTCTCCATGTATCCCAGCGACATAGAATAATTATCATTCCTAATAATGAAATCCATGTCATTATTTTTAAAAAAGGTTAAATTACGTTCATCAGCTTTTGATTAAGAAGGCAGGGAAGTGAATAATGCATTTCAGATTGGTTTTTGAGCAAAAATGGGTTCCTTTTACATTTTAATTGTTACTTAAAGAAGTATGCTTCAATTCGCATGTGCTTTGGGTAGTAAAAATACTGGGTATTTCCAAAAATACTTTTTGAAAAAAGTTTGATGTTTCTAAAACGTACACAAAGCAACCAAGGGCATATTATGGAAACTTATATCCTCCCTATCTTGAAGGGAATTCATTACAAACATTTTACAATTAAAAATACATGCATGTGTATATACATAGGCATTAAGAGTTGCAAGTGGTGGAAGTTATCCATCTTGTTGCATTACTTCAGGAGTCACTGATCATATAATATCCTGTTAAAATCAGGAGGCATCATTTATAGTTCTCTGGAGTTGTGTTGAGACAAGGTTCAGGGATGAACACACCATCACCTTTTCAGAGTTTAGGGCAGGTAAGGGTTTTAATTATTTCCCCCCTTAACTCATATTTTTTACCTGCATGGTTTTCACTTTGGGGTAAAAGAGTGGAGGCTGCAGTATTGTATTGTCCCTGAAATTTCTGCTTGATGGCTAAACATCATGGCATTTCTGTTGGAAAAGGTCATCGCACTCTGCTGACCTGGCTCTCTTTCAGCAAAAGCAATGCAGCAGCATTTTATAAAATCCCTTAAGTGGTGGTAGTCTGGGCCAACCCAAGATTTGAAATAAGTAAAGGTTATTTTTATTGTCCTCACTTTAAGCCTTCCTTGTCTCCTTTCCCTATGCGAAGTCTCTTTTGCAGCCCAGAGGCCCAGCTTCCTCAGGTTCCCAGGCAGAGAGTACCCTCAGACTCTCCCTTGTCTACAGAGATTAACTATAGAACAGGCTGTAAGATAGACCATGTATGCTTTTGAGACTTAAAACTTATATACCCTTGGGGAGAAACATAATTTAGGGAAATTCTAAGTATCTAGTATTTTCTAAGTATCTAGCTTTACATAGGAAGGAGACAATAAGCTTTTCAAAGCCAAAGTCTATGTAAGGATAAAAATGAATAAAGGACCTTGCCTTGCGCTAGTAGATACTCAGAAAATATTTTTGAGGTAGAGGGATTAATATCCTGCTAGAGATATTTCATAAACCAAGAAACTTATAGATGATATGCTTTTCTTTAAAAGGTATTTTTCTCCGTCTAGGAATTCATCTCCGTCTAGGAATTCATCTCTAGTAGATTGCCTTATGCCTTGCTTATAGGTAATCACAAGCTAGTTCAAATTATAATATTTTAGCTAATAATACTTAATATAAAATCACTTCTTCCAGCAACTTGTGTCAAAATATCGTCATTAAATAACTCCCTTCTCATGAATACATACCATTTAAATTTTCCCATTGGTCAATAGTCACACTTCAATTATTCTCTTTTATGAGCTCTAATAAATTTTTGTAATTGCTTCTGAGAGTTATGCACTCTTATTTTCAGGTAGAAGGCATGAATTTCCATCTCCAACTGTCCACCCACCATGTTGACCCCGTTGGCATTTCAAATGTACTGTGTTCATAAAAGATCTCAGCATCTTGTTTTCAAATCTTTTCTTTGTGGGTTTTCTGTATTTTGTTAGTAGCACTTTCACCTTCTTTATAACTCAAAGGAGGCAGACAGATAATTATATTTAAAAAATAAAAAAGTACAACTTCAGCGTTGTAATGAAATAATAAGTAAAAGTTGTAGTACACCAAGAAAGAATGGATAAATAATTACTGGGACTAAAATGTAATATATTCAAAACATTCCACTCTGTATCTGTGTCCTGTTGCTGTAATGAATTATAAAAATATAGTAGCTTAAAACAGCACAAATAAATTTGCCTACAGTTCTGGAGGCTGGAAGTCTAGCATGGATGGGCAGGGCAGCTGCATTCCTTCCGGAGGCTTCAGGGGAGAATATATGACCTTGTCTTTTCCAGTTCCTAGAAGCCACCTGCATTCCTTGGTTTATGGCCCCTCTTTGCATCACTCTGATCCCTGTTTCCCTTAGTATAGCTCCCTCCCTCTCTTTTGCCTTATTCTTTCACTTATAAGGACTCTTGTGATTAGTTTGGACCCACAAGAAAATCCAGGATAATATCCCCAACTCAAGCTTCTTAATTACATCTACAAAATCTTTGCCATGTAAGTTAACTTATTTAATATTTCCAGAGATTAGAAAGTAGATGGATTTAGCCTACCATATTACATAAATCCCCAACCTGCCTTTCCATTCCTGTCCTCCTCTTGATTTAGGTGAACTGAATGATTTGTGCGTCCACCATGATATCTTTTTAATGTCTTTGCTTATGCCACCCCTTTTAAAGAAAATGTCCTTCTACCATCTCTACATATCCTGAGATTTTCCATCCTTCCAGGCAAAGTCAGTTATTTCTACTTCTACAATTCCTCCCTCATAAGAAGTAATTTTTTAACCTCTGTGAACTTCCATAATATTTTATCTCTACTTCTCATGACTCACACGCAAAAATAATTTTAATATAAGATAGAAAAAAGCATGTATTCTCTCCTTCTAGACCATAAGATCCTCAAAGCATTTTCTGTGTCTCATGTATCATTGTACATCATACTCACTCCACCCCACTCCCAGCTTTCTGTTCAGATCATTGTTCATAGTGGATGCTCAGTAAATATTCGTTAAAAGAATTAATGAATTTCTAGAAATCACCCTGTCATTTTGGCAGAGTCATGAGACCCAAGGGGCATACACTCAGGCTCTCTAAATATTTTTTTACTATCCAGCATGGTGCTTTCCCTACTTGAAATACAGGGTATTTTCATTCTTTTCCTTTCTTTAAGGTCTATTGATTATTGAAAATGATATGAACGGTAGTAGTCTTTACTACTTTTTAAAATATGATTACATTTTAAAGAGTTTCTCTCAGAAGGCAAACTTAGGGCTCAGAAAAGAGGAAACAAAATTTCAACACCCCATAATTATACATGACAATGTTATTAAAATGTAGAAATTCAGTTTTTTAAAAGTCAAAGAAGGTTTTTTATAAAACATTCATTTCAATTAGTTATTCCTGTATACCTAATTGGCAGAAATTACTAGTTACCTTTCTCTCATTTTTCTTCTCTACTGAGATTTTAAAATTGAGTTTCATGTCTTGACTCTACAGATTTGACAGATGTTACCACCCTCTTCAATCACTGTGAGAAATATGTATCCTTAGCTATATGAAATCGAAAGGTGCAAAGAAGATTGGAAAGAATGATTATTTTCTCTCCCTTCTTCAGGTGTTTTCATGTTACCAAGGAGTGTTTCAGTCATTCCTTTGAGCTGGGTGAAGTTATGAGAACTACACCTAAATATGTCGATATTTCATTCTCTCGCAGCATTGGATATGAGGCACTGGTGTGACAGAATCCTGTTTCTCATACTTCAGTGATTTTTCCATGATGTTATGAGCAAAGTGAAAGAAAACTGCTAACCTGTTTATTAACTTCTAGAAATTCACTCTCACCTTTTGCCTTACAAAAAGCAGAATACTTTCTGGCTTGACCATATCATCAAATCATTGTTTTGAATGAGAATGAATGAGCATGACTGGCCAAAGGAATGTATTTAATGGATGCAAGTTTGCCTCTGGGTTTTAGGATGATTATGTTCTGTCTTTGTTTCTTTGAAGTAGTTCCCTCAGCTGTGATGTTTTAACTGGCTTGAGGTCCTTATAGGTAGCTTGTGACCATGGGATCTCTGAGATACTTGTATTTTTCCCAACAACTCTTACCAGTGTAGTTTAAATATACTCTAATCTTCAATAATCTGAGCGTGTAGAATGCAATAAATTATTTTGGATATTCTGGCATTGTATCTAGGTGTTATATTATCTGTGGATTAAAACTACCCCTTCAATGCTTTACAAGGACTTTCCCAAACTAAACCTCTTAAACAGATTGTATTAGTCTACTAGTCATATTGTGTCAAACCTACCAACAGAGAAAGAAAGAGCCATCCTGCTTATATTCTACACCTATTTCTGCCTGCACACATTACTATTTTGTCTTGTTGGGTTCCACAATAAGAAAGCACACTCGAGAAGCCCAGGCATGTCTGCCGGGGTCATCATCACATGGAAGAGCAAGTCTGGGTTCCAGTTGAGCCTTCATAGGTATTAATGAGTGCCCCCATACTGCTTCCTGAGAGACTCTGCTTGTGAGGGAAAATAGAGAATCCCCAGTGTGATTCTGAAGCACTGGTTTACTGACTATACTTAAATATTCAGTTGCTGTGTTGTTCCTAAGGACCGTTCTCTTGGGGTAGAGGGCAGGAAATTAGATAATGCTATCTGATGGGCATGTGACTTTGAAAGGTTGACAAAAGGTTGAAAGTTCCACCACAGCCAGTTCTTCTAAGAGTTCTTCAAGACATGCAAATGTACCATTCAAATAAGTTAATGAGGTAAAGGTGGACACTCTTGTGAGGGTGTTTTGAAACAAAATTCCGAACCTTTGGAATTTGTATCTGCTATGATGAGCAATTGCCTAATTTTTTTCTATTTTTTTGTCTATCATTTCTAAATGTGTTTTAATTTCATAAAAGACAGTTTTTAGGGTGGTTTTGAAATTAAGAGAATGGTAGAGATTTTCTTTATGGTCCCTTCCCCCCAACATGGATAGCCTCCATCGTTATCAACAACCTCCACTAGAGTAGGACATTTGTTGAAATTGGTGAGCCTGCACTGATGCATGAGAATCAACCAAAGGCCATAGTTTACATGAATGTTGTACATTCTGTGGATTTGACAAAGAAATAATGACATGGATCTATCATTATAGTGTCATACAGAGTATTTTCACTGCCCTAAAAAAATCCTCTATGCTCTGCCTACTCATCCTGTCCATAAAACCCCTGGCATCGAGTGAACTCTATACTGTCTCTGTAGTTTTGCTTCTTCTAGAATGTCATGGTTGGAATTACACCATATTATTGCCTTTTTCTGTTGGCTTCTTTCACATAGTCATATGCATTTAAGATTCCTCCATGTCTTTTTATGGTTCAATAGCTCATTTTTCAACATGATGAATAATATTTCATTATCTGGGTGTACCACCATTTATTTACCCATTTACTTACTGAAGTACATCTTGGTTGCTTCCAAGTTTTGGAAAGTATAAATAATGTTGATGTAAATATCTCCAGCAGGTTTTTTATATGAACATAAGATTTCAACTTTTGGGGGTAAATATCAAGCTGAGTGATTGCTGGATTATATGGTAAAAGTATGTTTAGTTTTGTTAGAAACTGCCAAACTCTCTTCCAAAATGGGTGTGAAATTATGTGTTTCCACTAGCAATGAATGAGTATTCCTGTTGCTTGACTTCCTTGCCAGCATTTGGTGTTGTCAGTGTTCCAGATTTTGGTCATTCTAATAGGCGTGTAATGGTACCTTACTGAGGTTTTAATTTTCATTTCCCTGATGGCGGAGCATCTTTTCATGGGCTTAATTGCCATCTAGATCTCTTTTGGTCAGGTGTCTGTTAAGATTTTGGCCTATTTTTTTTTAAGTTAAATAATGTCATGCTTTTTTTTTTTTTTTGGAGGGGAGTCAATGAATTCTAGGGGTTTTTATATACTGTGGATGCAAGTCTTTTGTTTGATATGTGAATTACAAAAATATTTTCTTTGTGGTTTGGCTTTTCATTTTGTTAATGATTTTTTTGAAAAGGAAAAATCTTTCATTTTGTTGTAGTCCAAATAATTGTCTTGTCAGTTTTTTACTTTGATGGTTTGTTCTCATTGTGTCTGCTTTTATATATATATATATATATATATATATATATATATATAAAATCATATATATGTATATATAAAATCATATATATATTATATATATAAAATCATATATATATTATATATATAAAATCATATATATATATATGATTGCATTTTAGGTTTGGGGGTACATGTGAAGAACATGCAAGATTGTTGCATAGGAACATACATGGCAATGTGGTTTGCTGCCTTCCTCCCCATCACCTATATCTGGAATTTCTCCCCATGTTATCCCTCCCCAACTCCCTACCCTCTGCTGTCCCTCGCCTAGTTCCCCCACTAACAGACCCCAGTGTGTGATGCTCCCCTCCCTGTGTCCATGCGTTCTCATTGTTCAACACCCACCTATGAGTGAGA
Organism: Plecturocebus donacophilus; assembly: GCA_004027715.1. Lineage (NCBI taxonomy): Eukaryota > Metazoa > Chordata > Mammalia > Primates > Pitheciidae > Plecturocebus > Plecturocebus donacophilus. The sequence continues at coordinate 4,946 of PVKP010034162.1, read as the reverse complement.
ACATGTAGTGTTTGGTTTTCTGTTCTTGTGTCAGTTTGCTGAGAATGATGGTTTCCAGGTTCATCCATGTCCCTACAAAGGACATGAACTCATCGTTTTTTATGACTGCATAGTATTCCGTGGTGTATATGTGCCACATTTTCCCTGTACATTCTATAATCGATGGGCATTTGGGTGGTTCCAAGTCTTTGCTATTGTGAACAGTGCTGCAATGAACATTCGTGTGCATGTGTCCGAATAGAACGATTTATAATCCTTTGGATATATACCCTTTAATGGAATTTCTGCGTTAAATGGAATTTCTATTTCTAGATCCTTGAGGAATTGCCACACTGTCTTCCACAATGGTTGAACTAATTTACACTCCCACCATCAGTGTAAAAGTGTTCCTATTTCTCCACATCCTCTCCAGCATCTGTTGTCTCCAGATTTTTTAATGATTGCCATTCTAACTGGAATGAGATGGTATCTCAAGGTGATTTTGATTTGCATTTCTCTAATGACCTGTGATGATGAGCATTTTTTCATATGTTTGTTGGCCTCATATATGTCTTCTTTTGTAAAGTGTCTGTTCATATCCTTCACCCACTTTTGAATGGGCATGTTTGTTTTTTTCTTGCAAATCTGTTTCAGTTCTTCATAAATTCTGGATATCAGCCCTTTGCCAGATGGGTAGAATTGCAAAACATTTTCCCCATTCTGTTGGTTGCCAATGCACTCTAATGATTTTTCTTTTGCTGTGCAGAAGCTCTGGAGTTTAATTAGGTCCCATTTGTCTATTTTGGCTTTTGTTGCCAATGCTTTTGGTGTTTTAGTCATGAAGTCCTTGCCTATGCCTCTGTCCTGAATGGTTGCCTAGGTTTTCTTCTAGGGTTTTTATGGTGTTAGGTCTTATGTTTAAGTCTTTAATCCATCTGGAGTTAATTTTAGTGTAAGGTGTCAGGAAGGGGTCCAGTTTCTGCTTTCTGCACCTGGCTAGCCTGTTTTCCTAACACCATTTATTAAACAGGGAATCCTTTCCTCATTGCTTGTTTTTGTGAAGTTTGTCAAAGATCAGATGGTTGTAGATGTGTGGCATTGCCTTCAAGGCCTCTATCCTGTACCATTGGTCTATATCTCTGTTTTGGTACCAGTACCATGCTATTTTGATTACTGTAGCCTTGTAGTATAGTTTGAAGTCAGGTAGCGTGATGCCTCCAGCTTTGTTCTTTTTGCTTAGAATTGGCTTGGCTATGCAGGCTCTCTTTTGGTTCCATATGAAGTTTAAGGTGGTTTTTTCCAGTTCTGTGAAGAAGGTCATTGGTAGCTTAATGCGGATAGCATTGAATCTATAAATTACTTTGGGCAGTATGACCATTTTCACAATATTGATTCTTCCTAACCGTGAGCATGGAATGTTTCTCCATCTGTTTGTGTCTTCTCTTGTTTCCTTGAGCAGTGGTTTGTAGTTCTCCTTGAAGAGGTCCTTTATTTGTAGTTGTATTCCTAGGTATTTTATTCTCTTTGTAGCAATTGTGAATGGCAGTTCGTTCTTGATTTGGCTCTCTTTTAGTCTGTTATTGGTGTATAGGAATGCTTGTGATTTTGTGCACTGATTTTGTATCCTGAGACTTTGCTCAAGTTGCTTATCAGTTTCAGGAGAATTTGGGCTAAGACGATGGGGTCTTGTAAATACATAATCATGTTGTCTGCAAACAGAGACAATTCGACTTCCTCCTTTCCTATTTGAATACCTTTTATTTCTTTTTCTTACCTGATTGCTCTGGCTAGAACTTCCAATACTATATTGAATAGGAGTGGTGAGAGAATTATCTGATAAAAGACTGTAATCCAAAATGTACGAAGAACTCTCAAAACTCAACAATGAGGAAACAAAAAAATGGGCCATCCTGGTACTAGACAAGGATGGCCCATTGTTTTGTTTCCTCATTGTTGAGTTTTGAGAGTTCTTTGTACATTTTGGATTACAGTCTTTTATCAGATAGTTCTTTTGCAAGTATTTTCTCCTGTCCTGTAGCTTGTCTTCTCATTCTCTTAACAGAGTTTTTCACAGAACAGAGGGTTTTTGTTTTTTGAGACGGAGTCTCACTCTGTTGCAAGGCTGGAGGGCATTGGCGTGATCTTGGCTCACTGCAACCTCTGCCTTCCAGGTTCAAGTGACTCTCCTGCCTCGGCTTCCCTAGAAGCTGGGACAGTAGGCATGTGCCAACACACCCAGCTAGGTTTTTTTTTGTTTGTTTTTTGTTTTTTTAATATTTTAGTAGAGACAGGGTTTTATCATGTTGGTCTCAATCTTCTGACCTTATGATCAGTCCATCTCGGCCTCCCAAAGTGCTGGGATTATCATTTACATTAGCACCTCCCCAAAATGAAATACGTAGATGTAAATCAAATTAAATATATATAAAATATGCAGTTTTTTTCTATATAAGGAAAATTAATGATACGTTTTTTATTTGGAATTTTACTTGTTCATTGTTGGTATATAGGAAAGTGATTAAATTTTATATATTAAACTTGTACCTTGTGACCTTGCAATAATCATTTATAGTTCCAGGAGTTTTTTTCTGATTTTTTCAGATGTTCTACATACACAATTGTGTCACCTGCAAGCAAAGATAGGTTTATTTCTTCCTTCTGAATTTGTGTTTCTACTGTGTCTTACTTATCTTACTGCATTAGCTGATAATTCCAGTGTGATGTTGAAATAATTGGTGAAAAGGGAATATCCTTGTTTTGTTTCTAAGCTTAGTGGAAAAGCATCAAGTTTCTCACTATTAAGTATTAAGTATGATATTAGCAATCAGTTTTTTAAAATATTCTTTTAATATTCTCACTATTAAGTATGATTTTAAAATATTCTTTTAATATTCTCACTATTAAGTATAATATTAGCAATCAGTTTTTTAAAATATTCTTTATCAAGTTGAGGAAGTTTTCTGGTTATTTTAATTTTTTCCAAATTTATTTTATGCACATTTAGTAAATCAAGTATTTACTCAATATGTAGGAAACATTTACTTAGTAGTTATTTGTGACAATTCTACCTTGATTTTCTTGTTCTGTATTGTCCTGGGGCATTTTGTACCTTGCTACCACCACTAAGTTACCTGCAAGTCACCTGAAGAAACTAAGAACCAAACCCCAACTTTTTGAAGCTTACTAATAGTGCCAACATTAGCCACAACAGGTATTCTTTCATTCAAAGTATAGTGCCCTCTGTGAATTGGGTATTAGGAGTAATATGATGAATAAGATTATCACTGACATTAAGAACCCAGCAACTAGAATGATCATCCTTCACTCATTTCTTCCTGCTCTTCACTTCCCAAATTAACATATCAGTTGGTCTCATGAACACTGACTTAAGAACAGGCATCTCTGCCTTCTCCACCACCAACACCTATGGCCAGCCACTGTTATCTCTTGCCTAAACTGTAAAATCTCCTGACTCACATCTCTGCTTCGCTATGAAATGTACAAGATGATCTTTTAAATATATAAATAAAATTTTATCATTATCCCATTCTTACAACATTCAATGATTTCCTATTACATGTAGAATTAAGTCACAATACCTTGCCTACCCTACACAGCTTCCATCTGGCCACCTGGCTCTCCCTCCTTCCTTCTGTCTTTCCTCACTGTGCTCTTAGACCATTCTTAGATCATACTACTTTTTTTGACGCTCAAACTCTTTCTTATCTTAGGGCCTTAGTTATTCACTGGGACAGAAATGTTTTTCCCCCTGTTAGTCATCTGCTGGCTCCTTCTGATTGTTGAAATCTAAGAGCCTTTCCCTTTACACCGAAGATAAAGGGCCTCCCTTTTACTAAGTTCTATCACTCTTTGATCGTTTTTTAAATTTATTGCTTGGCTGCTTGCATGTTTGAAAGGGGAAAGTAGCTGCTGGTGTCTAGAAACTGGTCTAATTCATACAGTGAGACCTCAGCATTGTGAGAAGCTGGTCTGGAGCTCACAGGTAGACTATATTATTCACCCATTAGACAGAAATAACTTCATAGAGTACCAACATGAAACACAGTCACTCTAAGACCATAACAAAATGAGTGAAAATAATACTACATCATTATTTCATTTAAAAACAAAAATTAGTGTTACTATATAACCCATAAACTGTCAAACCATCTTTTGGTTAAAATGAATGAATGCTACTTTCCTATAAGTCATAGCTTTATTTTCACTATAGTCAGATCTTGCTATAGACAAAATTTATGGGGCTGTCCAATCCTAGAATTGCTTCTACTTTCTGACAGCATCCAATCCAGAACAAAGCCTTGCTTTCTTAAACCCTCGCCAGAATCACCTAATAAGCCTAAACTCTTTTTAATAAGCCTTTACTAATGCCCTTACTTAGGAGGCATCTTACTAAGATATTTCTTGGTTCCCTGTGGTGTGTTCTTCCTTGTTACAACAATTAATAAATCTACTTGTTCAAGTAAAGGAATGCCCCTCATGTTCTTTCCCTGGAGGACATTGACTGGTTGTTGGTTGGCTGTTGGTTTTCTGACTGTCTTCAAATAGAAGATGAACTCCCTTTAAGCCTTGTTGTCTCATTTGCTATGACTGCATCTGCAGAGTCTTAAATAGACCTGCCACTTAATAGACCCAATACATGTTTGTTGAATGACTTATTTGATCTTTTTGACATGGAAATTTAATATGCTGTAGAACAGTGATTTTCAAATAAAGATCCTTAGCCTAAAGACCCCAAGGTTTCACTTGATGGATTCCCACCTGAACCAGAAATGTAAGTCCTTTATTTGCTTTTTATAGAAAAGTGGCACACAAGCCACTGGACTTGGATTTTCACCATGCAATGAAGGGCTGGCTATCTTATTAAGAATTAAACAATCTTAGCTTATTAAGAATTAAGCAGTCTTAGCATTCATAAGCTAAAAATAGCATATAATTATAGTTACTCA
>PVKP010034161.1:0-24448 GCA_004027715.1 Plecturocebus donacophilus | reverse complement strand
GGATTATAAATTGTTCTATTATAAGGACACATGTGCACATATGTTGATAGCATCACTGTCTACAATAGCAAAGACTTGGAACCAACCCAAATGCCCATCGATGATAGACTATGCAGCCATAAAAAATGATGAGTTCGTGTCCTTTGTAGGGACATGGATGAACCTGGAAACCATTTCTCAGCAAACTGACACAAGAACAGAAAATCAAACACTGCATGTTCTCACTCATAGGCAGGTGTCGAACAATGAGAACACATGCACACAGGGAGGGGAGCATCACACACTGGGGTCTGTAGGGGGGGAACTAGGAGAGGGACAGTGGGGGGTGGGGAGTTGGGGAGGGATAATATGGGAGAAATGCACAGCAAACCATATTGCCATATATGTACCTATGCAACAATCCTGCATGTTTTCACATGTACCCCAAAACCTAAAATGCAATTTAAAAAAAGATAGAAAAGATGGCAACCACACCTTAGGGCAACCCACACCTTGAGTTACCATCTTTTCTGTCTCATAGCCCTTGGCTCTGCTGTTTTCAGGCAAAGGCAAGAGCTCCCTACCACTTGGCGCTCCATCTCAGGGAGTTGCAAAGTTGCTACTGACTCAATAGCCACAGCATAGGGGAGCTTGATACCCAGGCCTGGGGGACCCACCTGGTGAGGACATACAATAATGGGCACCCATGTGGCAAGCTGGCCAATTTTTCATCGGGCTACTGTGGTACTCTGGGAGTCTACCTTAGTCACTGGTCACCTCACATTTTCTAATACCTGCAGATATCAACAGTAAAGGCTGTGAAACAGCAAAGATGGCAACCTGACCCTCTTTCTGGAAGCTCCCCCAGGAGGTACAGATCTGTTGCTGGCCTCAGTGCACCTGCAGGAGGTGGCTAGATACTCAATTGGGAGATCTCACCCAGTGAAGGGGAATAGGATAAGGGACCCATGTAAAAATGTAGTCTGGCCATTTTTTCAGCGAGCAGCTGTGCTGTGCTGGAGGTTTGCTCCAGCCCCCAGTCACCTTAGATTCTCCAAAGCCTGAAGGCAAGAACAGCTAAGGCTGCCACACAGCAAAGATGGTGGGTTGCTTCTTCCTCTGGGAGCTATGTCTCAGGGAGATTTGGAGCTGCTCCTGGCCAGAAAACACCAGCAGCAATACCTGGAGACCCTGGTTAGAAGCTCCCTCCCCATGAGGAGAAATGGGATCAGGGACCTGCTTAAAAAATCATTCTGTCCATGTTTTTGTATAGTAAATATTCTGTGCTGAGAATATTCTGGGCTGGATGTGACTCCAGCCCCCAGTCACATCAGACTCTCCGAAGCCTGAAGGCAGGAACAGCTAAGGTACCCTACTAGCAATAATGGTGACCTGCCCCTCCCTCTAGGTGTTCTCTCCTAGGGAGGTTTGAAACTGCTGTCAGCTGGAAAACACCAGTGGGGATATTGGAGAACCTGGTGGGAAGATTTTACCCAGTGAAGAGAAACAGGATTCGGGATCTGGGTGAATGTGCAGTCTGACCACTTCTTTGTAAAGCTGTTGGGCTATGCCGGGTGACCAGTCCAGTCCCTGGTTGCCTTGGACTCCCTGGAGCCCTGAGGCAACAATTGCTATTGCTTATGTGTATTATTCTAATATAATTATTTGCTATCTTCTTAATTTTTCTAATTTATTAGTTGAGTGACTATACAGATTATAATATCTGTGTAATTTTCATTTGAAAGACTTCATTTTTATTTCACATATTTCAAATAATTTCTTTCAGTATGTCATCTGTTATTTAAAAATTTTGCTTCTAAGAGTTTATTTTAAAATAAAACTTAGCCTTTACTTAATAATTTTAAATATCTTTAACATGTTTAATTTAAATATTTGAGAGCCTTACTAGAAAATAAATTGCTTCTGGTGTAAAATTCTAATCACATTATTAATGTTTTGGTTACTCTTTCAGTTCTTAATCTTTACATTTTATCATAGTTTTCAAGCTCTTCTTAAGTTGAAGTATCTGGCACTCTCTTTTTCTCTCTCCATTTGCATTAATCCTGTTGTAATGAATCTACAGTTTCATCTTGTATCTTCTGAGTGTATTAGGTTAGTGGCTAATCTAATTATGGTAACTCACTTTCTGGTTTTGAATATGCCATTTATTTTTATCTAGTGTCTGTATTTTTATCTTTTCAGAATTTATGAAAAAGTATAGCTTCTATTGACTAGGAAGCATCCATTTTCTTACTACATCTATAAAAGTGGAATCCACACACTACCTTTACCTTCATTTTCACAAGAAGCCCTTTAGGGACCCTATGCAGAATCCTAAATTTCAGCTTAAATGATCTACTCTGCCTGCTCTGGGTCATGGAGCTCAGAAAGCCTGTGACTTTAGCTTCAATTAATTAGTTTGTGTTTGTCTTCTCCTTTTGGTCTTCAAAGGTAATTTTTTTTGGAGACAAAGAAAATTAAAAGACATATGCTATGCTATATTATGGATGTCTCTATGACTCTCTCTTTCCATGCCTATGTTTTTGAAACGGAATTTTTCACGCTATAATGTCGAGTAGATGTTTACTGTTGGGATTAGTAGAATCTCTGAGTTCAGATGTGTTGTAAATCCCTAAGTTCCTGCAAGCTGGAGTTAGATATGCTGGGTACAATTTTTACCATTTGTAGAGTTAGAAAAATAGAATTCTAGTCAGAGGAAGAGCAAATTACTCTGCCAATTACTAACTACTATAAGGGCCATGTTGGATAGTATCTCTAAGTACCCTCATTCGTAAAATTAACAACATTGTTTTTACCTCTCACTTTTGCAGAGTATGTAAATAAGATGATCTATTATAAAATATAAACCAGAGAGAAAATGATCAATAGGGGTATTTTTCCTCTAAATTTTACATTCATAAATTATAAGATGTTGAACAAATCTAAATATACAGAATACAATAACTATAATAAGATCATATGTTCATTATGATGTAGGAGCATAGCAAGCAGTTGGCCTGACCTGTTTATTACATCCATTTATTGATGCATGAATTCATCTTATTTTACTGAATACTTACCAAAACTGCTGTCAATAAAGTGACCATGGTTCAGCACACATATGAAGCAATTAGTTGAGATAAATTTCAAAATAGCTATAAATACAAATATATAGCTATGACAAATGCCATTAATGTAAAAACACTGTTTAATGACAGAAAATAATAGGGGGCATCTGTAGTTACAGAGTAGGAGAGAGCCTCATTCTAAACATGACAGTTAACTTGAGATCTGAAGAACAGGCAGCCATGCAAACTGGGGCAAAGACTGTTCCTGGCAAAAGATAGATCCTAAAGTAGGAAAGACTTAAGTGTTTTGGATGACTCAGAGAAGTCCTGTGTAGATGACTGAAGAAAGAGATGTGATTGGAGTGGTATACAGATTCCATTACTGAGATGACTGAATTAAGAATATCAACTCATTTATTTGTATATTTCTGTTGCTTGCCACTATGCAGAATGCTAGTAAATATTCAGTACATACTAATTGAGCAAATAAATAAATTACATAGGGAAGAAGCATAAAAATATTATTTCCTGCTTGTCTCTATCTCTGCATCTGTTTCTTTTCTTTTAATTTTTTTTGGGGAATGAGATCTCATTCTGTTGCCTAGGGCCCAGGCCAGAGTGCAGTGGTGCGATCTCAACTCACTGCAACCTCTGCCTCTTGGTTCAAGCAATTCTCGTGCCTCTCAGCCTCCTGAGTAGCTAGGATTACAGGCACATGCACCATGCCTGGCTAATTTTTGTAGTTTTAGTAAAGACAAGTTACACCATGTTTTCCAGGGTGGTTTCAAATTCCTGGTCTCAAGTGATCACCCCACATTGGCCTCCAAAAGTGCTGGGATTACAGGTGTAAGACACCATGCCCAGCCTGTCCATCTATTCCTAACTTTTTCTGTTTCTCTCTCTTGCTTGGCAAATAATATGTTTCATTTCCTTTTAAAAATTACTGATTTAAATTATTTTAGAAATAGTTTTTTCAAACTATTTTAGAATAGTTTCAATTAACAGAAAAATGGCAAAGACAGAGTTCCCCCATGCCCTCCCATCCAATTTCTTTAATTACTAACATTTTACATTAACATGGTACATTTGTTATAATTAACCAGTTTGATACATTATTATTAATTAAAGTACATACTTTGTTAAGAATTCCTTAGTTTTTACCTAATGGCCGTTTCCTATTTCAGGATCTCACATTACATTTATTCTTTATGTCTTCTCAGTCTCCCCTTGCCCTTTGACAGTTTCTCAGATGTTCCTTGTTTTTGATGACCTGAACAGTTTTGAGATATTTTGGTGAGATATTTTGTAGAATGTTCCTCAGGTAGGATTTATCTAATTTATTTTAAAGATTAGACAGGAGTTATATGTTTTTAGAAGGAGGACAACAGAGTGCCCATTTTCATTACATCATATCAAGTATGAATATTATTACCATGATTTATCAGTGTTAATGTTAACCAGAGTAGCTACATAAATTATTTTTAATTCTCTATGGAAGATTCGTCTTTTCACACTCAACTCTTTATTTAATCAATTGTTTGTTTATATTAGCATGGACTCATATTTATTTTATAATTTGGGTTATCCATATTAATTTTTTTTTGTCACTAAAAGTGTTTAGTCTATGCCATTCCATTGGAAGCTCTTTCAGTGGATTACTTTTTCTTTTTATCATTTTTTTTTACTTTCTGACAATAAAAGAATCTCCAGGCTTACCCTGTATGTATTAATATAATAGAATCAGTCATTCTGGCAAGGAACCTTGCATACTTTCATTGGAGAATGGTATTAGAAACTAAGTTGTAGGTGCTAGGTGCTGTTTCTCTTGTCAAGGAGCATATGGCATCTTTGTGTAAATGACAGATAATATCTCTCTCATTACATATAAAATATATTGCTGTTTAGAGGTGAGGTTAGAGGTTGAAAGGAAATAGCAGAGGTTACAATTATAATGTTTCAAATTAAAACTCAGAGTAAGCAACAGAAAATTATCAGTTATATCTTTCTACAATTGATCTGAATAAAGGAAATGTGTTATAATTTCAGAATAGATGTGAAAATGCAAGATATATAAAGCATATTTTATTTCATGATATTTTCTGTCATGGATAAATAAATTACTATACATAGTTTATTGCAATTAAAGGAAACTCTTACTTGAAAAATAATATGATGACAAAATTAAGGAATTTTCCTTATAATATAAAAATATTCAATGACATAATATTCTCAAATTTTAACAACATATAGTTCAATGCTATTAACAAAATAAAATGAAATACTATAAATAAATTCTTTTAACTTAATATATAGTCCATTTGTTTTACTGGGCTTTGTGCAAGCATTTTCCTTTGTATAATATTTATAACTAATCATATGTAATATTATATAGTTTCAAATGGGTGTATTTTTAAAGATAAACCATAATAAACCAAGTCATTCTGTGTAGTTTTGGGTTAATGCCACAGAGAAAGCCAATCATGTATTGCAGAGGAAGAAGGCTTTAATTGGGTGCTACAGCCAAGGAGATAGGAGCTCAGCATGATATCCATTTCCCTGAATGACTAAAACCAGGAGTTTCTATAGTAAGCAAGAAATGTAACAATGTGTAAGAAAACAGGAACATGGGAAGGGTAAGGAAGCAATCATGGTGAATGAGGAGTTCAGCTTCTGGTGTAGAGATCTGGTTCCAGTTTTTTTTATATTTTTTGTGAGAGGCCTAAAGGTCATTTCCTAAGAAAGGAACTCAGATAAAACAAAATAAAACAAGAAAAGTTTCAATCTTTTTAAGACCAGAAGGGTCAATTTATATGTTTATCAAAAAGAACAGTCTATAGGTCAATTGGGTTGGTGTCAAAAGAACTAATTTGTTTGAGGTTTGTGCCTTCTGGAAAATTGTTTGTAGTCAATCTGTAAAATTATGGTTTTTATTTTTTAAGAAGAGGTCTCACTCTGTCACCCAGCTGGAGTGCACTGCAACCTCTACCTCCTAGGCTAAAAGGATCCTCCTGCCTCAACCTCCCTAGTAGATCCACAGGTGCATGCCACCATGTCTGGCTAATTTTGTCATTGTTGTTGTATTTTTTTAGAGATAAGGTTTCTACATGTTGCTCAGGTTGGTCTCAGACTCCTGAGCTCAAGCAGTCTGCCCACGTCAGCCTCCCAAAGTGCTGGTATTACAAGTCTGAGCCACTACACCCAGCCAAAAACCACTCTTTAGACTGTAACACTGTCTCATTTAGTTCTAGACATTGGGCATCAGAATATTCCAGAGAAAGAAATTCTTAATTCTATCAAGTGAGTTATGAGTCTATGATTTTGTATATTCAAATAACCATATCATTGGTAACTTTCTTTTTTCTTCATATATAAAAAAGAATAACAATGACTATTTATCAGGGCTTCTGTGAGGATTATAATGTATGCAGATGGCTGAGCACAGTTCTTGGCACGTGATAAATGTTTAATAAATCCTAATTGCTTTTCTTCTTCTTACTTAGCAATGAAGTTATCAACACCTATGTGATACCTATTTGACCAAATTAGGTAATCTTAAACAAAATGAAACTATATTTTAAAGAAAAAAAACCCATTTCATTTAATTCAACATATTAAAAATAGTCATACTAGGCAACATTTTGAATATTTATAAAACTTTCCCTTGGGGCCTGGCCAGATCAGGTCTCCAACACGGTTTAAAATGTAGGTGGAGGTTACACACACACACACACACACACACACAAATACTAAATTATTTCACTTAGAAACTATATAATTAGAACTGTTATTAAGAATGGTTTTCAACTTTATATAATAATTTTTATTTAAAAACTAAGGAAATTAAATGTTTTCATGTATACATACCAATCTAAATGTTAAATAAAATAAACGTCACATATTTTTTGTTTTTTAGTTTCCATAAAATTTCTCTTATTGGAATAAATCCATCATCATCAATCTTATGCCGAGATGACTACCATCACACAATTGCACTATGAATGGATAACTGCTTATTATTATTATTTTTTTTTTGAAACTGAGTCTTGCTCTGCCACCCAGGCTGGAGTGCAGTGGCGTGATCTCAGCCCAGGGCATCCTCCGCCTCCTGGGCTCAAGTGATTCTCCCGCCTCAGCCTCCTGAGTAGCTGGGACTACAGGCACACACCACAGCATTCAGCTAATTTTTGTATTTTTTGTAGAGACAGGATTTCACCATGTTAGCTGGTCTTGAACTTCTCACCTCAGGTGATCTCCTTGTCTCAGTCTCCCAAAGTGCTAGGATTACAGGTGTGAGCCACCATGCCTGGCCTTCAGATTTTAATAATAGGTTTGTATGTAGGAATAATGTCCTTGGAACATGAATCAAATTGATTAATTTTTATGTATCCCAAAGAAGATATTTACTTGAATAGTACGTTTTACTTATATTTTTCAAACTCTATACTAGACTGCCAATATTCAGATGCAAATTATGCTGCATTAACACTGAATTATATAATAATGGAGGTAATGAATTATTACTCAGATTATTTTTACCCTTTCAAATGATCAAAAGAATACATAACATATTGGATAAATTAAGATATTTAAGTTCTTAAGACTGATAATATTAGTTTGTTTGATTATTTTCTTATACAATATGCTCTTAGTAAATGATAATGGGGATATTATTATGTAATATCATGTTATGCAACCGATTGAATGTATGTATAAGCATTGTTATAGTTAAATTGCAGATATTTTACTTTTTAAGTAAAAAAATAAAGTATCTTGATTAGTATTAACCAAAATTTTGGTCATTTAACTAATGACTAAGTATGGAAGGTAAGTTACATGAATAAATAAATGATTTCTAAAGTGTTTTTAACATATAATGATAAATGTAAAAACGGATTGATTGTTAAAGATACATCCTCTATATATTAATATCAGATATAAAAAAGCAGTACTGTGTTAGTCTGTCAATGTAATTGTGATTCAAAATTCATGTTTGTTTAAAAAACTATTACTAATTCAATTTTTAAAAAGTAACATGAAGTCAACTGCATACAACAAAGCCAGTTTAAACAAGATTCTGATTGGTTTTATTGGTTTTATTTTTATATAAACTACTTCAAATTTAAGTTTTTACTCAGCATACAGTATTTTTTTTTGTATTTGTCCTTCAAAATTTAAAAAATGGAATAGAAATGTTTCTATTTATTAGGATGTTTTCTCTAATTCTGTAATGTCTTCAAAATGTATATATATTTGCTAAATTTATCAAAGAATACAAATTAATTATATAATATAAGTCACATATTATAAATATATGTTATGTCAGATGTGACCTTCAGGAGGGAAACACTAAAGAGTTGGGAGAGTAGAAATTATTTTGGAAATAAAGCCTATAAGTTTTAAAAGATTGAAGGGAGTGTGAATGTGACTTTGTGAAAAGAGAAAAAGGAGAAAGCGTATTTGGCAGAGAAAGGATTGGTCCGTAGTACAGATTTGATATATTCCCAGATGACCAACCATGTCTGGAGTGAAGATGATCCATTAGAGGAGTCCCATATTGGGCAGAAATGGTCAGGTCCTAAGAGCCTCACCATGATCAATCATTGAGTGGCTTTCCTGAAAAGAGTATGGCTTCAGCTTGAAGGCAGAAAAGAAAAAAAGAAATTGTCCAGAGGGCACCAGCAGAATCTGTCAGCTAACTATGCTGCTTGCACTTTAGTTACAGTATTTTCCTTGAAGGAAGAACCCAGAAATCAGTATACCCCTTAGCTGCCACACATTATATAAATTTTTTTTGAAGAAAAAAATTTTTCAACTGTCAAAATTTGGTTAAATAAAATCATAGAATTAGCTGGGCATGGTGGCATATGCCTGTAATCCCAGCTACGGGTGAGGCTGAGGCAGGAGAATTACCTGAACCTGGGAGGCAGAGGTTGCAATGAACTGAGATCACACCACTGCACTCCAGCCTGGGTGATAGAGTGAAACCCTGTTTTAGAAAAAAAATAAGTCACCCCAATAGTTATTATTATACCATGTAAGTATTAATTAATTATAAAAAACTTTTAACTGAATAATGACTATTTTAGACCACTTTAAATTGTCAAAGCATTAAAATGTCAAGGATTGAGACCCTTAAGTTCAGATTAAATTTATTCATTTTTTTAATGAACATCTTACTGAAATGCACTTAGTATGAAAGGATGCTTGTCATGATTCAACAGCAGGCAATAGCATTTCATCTATACTATGTCTGCTACCATATCTGCCAGTATCTTTTTAAAATCAAAGTTTCAATTTAACATATAGTTTTAAAGACATTTTGCTAATGGAGTTATACTTTTTGACTCATGTGAAGACACAGCTCATAATTTTCTTCCATAAGTTGTGAATTGATTGGTGAGGGTGGCATTCAGGAAATACAAATGTATACCAAAATTACAACAAGAAATTGAAATTCACTGATACTTGATCATTGTATTTTCCCTTGCTGACATCAATGTGAAGGTTGATTGACACAAGCCATTTTAAAATTATTTATAAATAATATTACCATATCACTTTTATATCAGCATTATTACTTTACAGCCACATCATGGACACTGTATAGCAGAAGCTGTCAAACTTGAAACTTGCTACTAAGAAGCATTTTATATCAAGTATCAGAAGGAAAATAAATGCTTTTGTGCCTCCAAGTGTAAAGAGTTTCATACAGCAAACTTAGGACCTCATGATAATACTTAAGTTATAAGGTCACAGAATGCTTATACATTTTGAAAATATGAAAACCATCAATGTGCTTCTTGCTTCATAGTAAAAACTATTTTGTGACAAAATTTAACATATTTATTTTTTATCATTTTCGAACATAACTTTAAAATCAATATGCTTTATTGTGTATTAAGATTTTTAAACATTAATGTATTACTCCTAATGCTATTAAGTAGTATATTAATTAATATACAGATTTATTCTGGCCAGACATTTATGTACATTATCTCTGTTGTTCTTAGTAATTATGAAAGGTAATTACTGTCATTCCTATTTTTGAGGTTTGAAATTAAATCTCAATAAGCCTTGACCATAAATCCAATAAATAACATAACTGCAATTTGAGCACTAATGTAACTCATTCAAATACATAATCTGTCCAAGAAACTACAATGCTGCCCTTCTATAAAAAAGAATATCAGAGCTAAATCAAATGCCCAAAATCATATCTTATCAAGGAGATGAATCATAACTTTGAATACTGAAATATCTTCATAGTAGTGATATTTGTATATAAGGGACAGTTAAAAATCTCCAAATCATGAGGAACATGTATTTTCTAAATGTTTCTCTCTATTTTATAACATGCTAAATAATATTATATCCAGGAAGTCTAAACATATTTCTTCTCCAGGAGTTTCTTAAAAGGAGGGTGCAAAGTACAAATTATTATATTTTTTTTATTTTCACTGGTAAAATAGAGATCACCTGTTTTGTTTATGAGAGCTCCACCTCTGCAAAGAGAAATCATATTTATAGAGTTATCAAAAATTTTACTGGTTTGGATTTTGAAGTTTAAAAACTTAATTTATTGCAGATAAATCTAAGTAGCAAAAATTTTGCTGATGAGACCAACATAACAGATGCATTTTCCACAAATGCAGTAGTTGCTGAATACACTGATCACAACTATAAGTTTGAATGTCCTTTAATGAAAAATATTTAATTATACAACTTGAAAATTTCCCAATTTCTTGGCATATGTTAGAGATAATCTTCCTATAAAAATTGATTTTATGTAAAGAAAATAACTTTGTGTGCCTTATTTTCTTTTGCTGGTCATCAGTCTTCCACAAATTTATTGAAATTTTCACACTATGTTATATTGTAAGAAAATGTACTATAAAAAAATATAACAAGCCAGGCACAGTGGCTTATACCTGCAATCCCAGCACTTTGGGAGGCCAACGTGGGAGGATGGCTTGAACTTAAGTGTTTGAGGCTTTAGTAAGCTAGGATGGTGCCACTACAGTCCAGCCTGGGTGACACAGCAAGGCCTCATTTCTAATAAAACATACATTTAAAAATCAAAATATTATATATATATTATATATATAATTAACATATATAATATATATATAATTAAGTTGTTATTCAGATTATTCCAATATTAGAATAAGTTTTAAAATCAGCTTTTCTCAATATGTACTTGCCAGATAGCCTTCATCAAAGCTAACTGGGTTTTTGCACAAAATATAAATTTCTGGCCTCCACTGAGGTCTACTGAATCAGAGCCTCTGGTTGAGTATTTATAGAGTCCCAGGTGAATCTTAAAGCCACTCAACTTGCAATCAATCTATGACAGAACAGAGTCTAATTGAAACTGGGGAAAATATCTGAACTCTCATTCTTTTTAAGTGAACTATAAATATAAGATGAATTTGATGATCTCCAGGCTTTAGAATACTTGGACGTCACATAATTTTAAATCCATACTTCACTTGTCTATTTCTGAAATACAACTCCATAATAAACAATAAGCAAAATTCAAAATCATTAATTATATGTTATATATGTTGTATTTTATAAGATGAATAATGTTATTCCCAAATAAAACATTATATATCACTATAAAAATAAAATGTCACTCTCAATCCTTTTGAAAATAAAATATTTAAGAATTTATTTTCCCTCATGTTAATATTATATTTGCATGAAAATCTATCCTACAAATCAATTACTAATATTTGCTGTATGTTATTGCTGTCAAAGTAGTCATTTAAGATCACCTTACAGATCAGCTGCAGTTTTAAAAGGTAATTTATTTCTGATAAAACAGTGAGACTTGGCTAATTTTCCACAAAACATAGTCTCAGTCAAATTTGCAATGTGTAAAGACTAAAAATGTCTCATTCCCATTGAGATATAACCAACTGGAAGAAGTTGAAGAAAGCTATCAGAATACATTAGTAGTAATAATTGTCTACTTAAAAGAAAATAACAAGAGAGAAGAGGTAAAGACTTTAGATATAACCATAGTGAATGTTACTCATTTTGAAATGTCTCCTGACACTTCGGATGCAACAACAATGCAACTTCATTCATTTATAAGCTGGAAAACTATTACTGAAATGTTATTCTTTGTCAGGCACTATGTTTAGAGGTAGAATATGGAAAAAGCACATCGCATAATCTAAAAAAGTTCTTGTAATTAATAAGTGTTTTCACAAATAATTTTACTCTTATGAATGTTTTTAAAGTCTAACACGCTTTCCTGAAAATATGATGTTTAATCTCAGACTCAGAGAATGAATACAAATTATCAGAGAAAAGAGAAAAAGAAACAAAGTTTGTCAAACCCAAAAGACTTGTTAAAAGGCAGAAAGCTTGAATTTTGTTTTATTAAAGCAAACAACAAAAATTTTTCTTCAATCTTGTGGTTCCAAATGGCCTCATATTTTTCATCATCTGTCAGTGATTAGAGAAAAGAAAGGGATTCTATCTACTTTCATCTATGTTGAACAAATTTTTCTCTGTCTTAAACCTTCTTAGTAATCTTACCCATTATTGAAGGTAAACTGTTGAAAAATCCAGTAACTATTGTGGAACTACTTATCTCTTCATTAATGTCAGTTTTTGCTTCATATATTTGGAGCACTATTGTTATGTGTCATACTTACACTTGTTACATCTTCTTGATAAATTGACTTTTTAAATAAGAGTATGCAATTTTTTGCTAAAAGTCTATTTTGTCTAATATTTGTATAGCCTCCCAAACCCTCTTTTTTCTTTCTCTTTTTGCATGAAATGCCTCTTATACCTTTTCTCTTTTCAGTTATTTCTGCCTTTGGTTATAGAGTATGGTTTTTATAGATTGCATATAGTTGGAAAGTGTTTTTTTTAAAAACCTGTTTTGCCCATCTCCAACTTTTGATTGGATAGTTTAATCTATTTATAATTAAGTAATTATTAATAAAAATTACTTCTTCCATTTGCCACTTATTTTCTATATATCTTATACCTTTCTTTTCCTTAATATCTTTATCTCTGTCTTATTTTACTTGATTTTTCTAGTTTAGCAATTTGATTTCCTTTTCATTGCATTATCTTTATGTTTTAAATTTTATTTTCTTTGTGATTAATCTGGGGACTGTCACTGAAATATTAAATGTATAAAAGTGAATTTGAATTAACAGAAATTTGGCTTCAATTGAAAAATTGAAATTGAAATTGAAATTCTGCTCCCATTCCTTTCTGTCTTTCCTCCTTAATGTTGCAATTGTCACAAATTAAAACTTTATAAATCAAGGGCCCAGTAACATAAATTTATAATTGTTTTGTAGTGTCTTTTAAGTCATAAAGGAAAAATAAGAATTACCAACCAAAACTTTAATAACACTGGTTTTATAGTTACCTGAGTTGTTACCTTTACTGCTGTTGCTAATTTCTTTCTATAGCTTCCAGTTAAAATCTAGCATTCTTTTATTTCAGTCTGAAGAACTTCCTCTAGTAATTCTTATAGTACAGATCTACTAGTGACAAATTCAGCTTTTGTTTATCTAGAAATGTCTTATTTTCTCCTTCATTATTACATAAGAGCTTGGCTGTGTATAGAATTCTTTGTTGACAGGTTTTTTTTTTTCTTTTCACTTAAAATATATCATTTCACTGTCTTGTAGCATTTGTGTTTTTTCAAATGAGATCTTGATGTTAATGTGGTTTAGAATATCATATTTCCTAAAAGTCACTTCATTCTTGTAGCTTTTAAGATTTTCTCTTGCAAGTAGATTTTCAGAGTTTTGTTACAATTTGTTTTAATGTGAATCTTGCAGTTTATCCTTGTTGGAGATCTTTAAGGTTCTTGGATATAGATTTATTACATTCGTTTAATTTGATAAAATTTTGGCCATTATTTCTTCAAATATTCTTCTTGTGTTTTTGTCTCTCTTCTCTTATTATGGGATTCCTACTATGTATATATTCATGTGTTCAATTATGTCTTATAAGGTTTACTAATCTCTGTTCATTTTTCTTCATTCTTTTTTCTTTCTGTCCCCAAACTGGTGAATATCAATTGATCTACCTTAAAGTTCACTGGTTATTTTTAATGACTGCTTAAATCTGCCACTGAGCACCACTGGTGACTTTTGCATAAATTATTGCTATTTTCAGCTTTAGAATTCCTGAATGGTATCCCTTAATGTGCCTTTTTCCCACTTTTTGTTGATATTTTCTATTTGGTAAAATCTTATTCCACTAGTTTTTTGTATTTTTTTTGTCAATATTATCTTTTATTTCAATGGGAATATCTAAAACCATTCCTTTAAATTATTCTATATAGTAATATCATTGAGTTTCTTCAGGCAGTTTTGTTTGTTTGTTTGTTTGTTTGTTTGTTTTCTGTGAATAGGCTTGTTTCCTTGTATATCTCCCATTTTTTGTTGTTGTTGAAGAACTGGGCATTTTGAATATTATTATATGGTACCTCTGGAAAATAAGATTTATTTCCCTCCCCAGGATTTATTTTTGCTGTTTGTTGTAGGTTGTAGCCATCTATTTAATGAGTTTTACATATTAAATTTGTAAAATCTCTGTTATTTGTCAGGGGTGGTTTTTGAATGAGAACCAAAGCAAAAATAAAATTTAAATTAAACTAGATCCATTTCAAAAGAAAAAAATACTCTTTTGTTTTTTGCAGATTGGCTATATGTTGGTCATTCCATCAATGCCTAGCCAGATCATTTATGATTCTGCTTTATCCTTAACTTCCTGCTTGCACAGAGTCTAGAGGCCACCCATAGTTGAAAGCCTAGGGTATTTACAAATATTTTCTGAGTACACATCTAGCCCTGTGTATGTATAGGGCCTTCTCAACTCCCTGGTGTATGTGAAACTTTTTAAAGTCCTTATTCGCTCATATATATATATTTTTTTCCCCAGCCTCTTTTCCCTCTGACTTTATGTCCTGTCTGAACTTCACAATTCTGTTTTCCTTTCCCAGGTTAATATATGCCTTTAAGTATTTTTGACAATCACCACCAGTCAGGAGGCTATTCCAAACCTGAGTAAGTTTTTAAGGTGGGCAAAACAAAGACAAGATTCAGAGGAGGTCACACAGGGTGCTGTCAGACATTCAAAATACACAAACACAATTGCCTGCAAGGTTTGTATTTTCTCCTCTGCACTAGCATGCCGTACAAGATACATATCTGTCATCTTCACGGCCACCTCTGAACATGAAGATGAAGAATGATAGGTAGGCAACGCATAATACTAAGATAATCTTATCAAAATTTGGCACCTTTTTTCTTCAATAGGCATTTTGTAGTTTTTATCAGGCTTTGATTTGATTCTAGAGTTCTGAAAAAGTTGATTCTGACAGCTGTTGCCAGCTCAATTGTTAACTTCAGTGGACGAATACATTCTTGGCATTTGCCCCATTTTTAGCTTAAGGTCAGTTTTTCTCTCTCTACTGTTTACAAATTATTCTTTTACTTCTGTCCTAATAGCTCACTCTTGAATTAAAGTGTTTTTTTTAATAACAGATAATATAGAGGGCCTTGTATGTAAGATATTTGAACTTAATTGCATAAATGATAATTCGGTAAAATATTTTAGAAAATATTTATGAACAGAGTGATTTTTACTTGTTCAATTATCACCTCTAAAACCTACAATAATAGTCTTTTCTTCCTCTCTTTACAATCATACATTATTTCATTTAATTTTCTAATTTGTTTTTCAGGTCCTTATTTTCTAAGGTTAATATAATAATTTTTTTGGTAAGGCTTCTGCTTTTAATAAGTAGGCTGTATAATGGGAATAAAAAATGTTGAAACATTTACCATGAGGTTTGTGTATACATGTGAATTCTTTTTTAAAATTTTGTGTTTTGGAATTTAATAGGGTTGTTTTAATAACAACCCTGCTTCCATTTTTTTAATATTAGTGTTACAGAATAGGGGCAGGGAATTGCTGGGTAGAGAAAGGTGAGGTCCCTGGCTAGGACTTCATCCCTGGGCCTTTGCTCATGGACCTAGCTGAGGGCAGGCATGTCTATTTTCATGCCCAAATGTTGCATTTTCCAGGATCATCCTGGTCCATCATGGACACATCCTGTGCCTATAAAAACCCCTGAGGGCACAGACACAAATGGCTAGACGTTGAGAAGAACTCACAGGCAGAAGAACACACAGGCAGCTGGATGTTGAGAGGAGCAGAAGAACACACAGACAGGCACCAGCAGATGCAGCAGGCCATCGACTGGTGGAACAACATGGACCCCAAAGGGAATCTGGCCTGGGCAGCTGGAAGAGAGTCTGGCTGCAGCAGCTGGACTCCAGGGGAAAACCATCTTCCCACTCCATCCCCCTTCTAGCTCCCTATCCATCTGTTGAGAGCTACTTCCACCATTCACTGAAAAGTTCCACTCATTCTCCAAGCCCATATGTGATCCGATTTTTTCAGCAGGCCAAGGCAAAAACCCAGGATGCATACAACCCTCTATCCTTGCAATAAGGCAGAGGGTCTAACTAAGCTGATGAACAAAAGCCACTTACAAACTGCAAAATTTATAGAGCACATGTCACAAAGGCCCACTAGGGCTTCAGGAGCTGTAAGCATTCACTCCCACATGATGCCATGGGGTTGGAGCCCCACAGCCTTCCACTCCACATGCTTCATGCTTCCTTCAAAGGTTAGAGTAGCAGGGCACTGAGGTAGTGAGCCACATCCCCTGTCACAAGCCCTGCCAGGGGGATAAGGGAGCTTCACTTGTTTTGTTAGTTTATCAGTTTCCTTGTTTTAATATGAAATTCCATTTCTGATAATATCTGTTTAACATTTATTTATATTGACAATTCCTATGTTTGAGGATGTGATTTTCTAAAATGATAAGAATAAAAGATGTAAACAAACAGTATTATATTTATTCCCAGAGATACATTTCTGTGAGTATGGGTATATTGCACATATTGTTCATTTTTAGTGTTTATTTCTTTTGTTCGTTTTATAAATTATCTGGTCTTGAGTATGTCTTTATTAACAGTGTGAGCATGGACTAATACAAATATTATGTGAGCTACAGGTTTTGTAGATGTTCTTTTATATATATATATATATATATATATATATATATTTTAAGTTCTGGGATACCTGTGCAGATCATGCAGGTTTGTTACATAGGTATACACGTGCCATGGTAGTTTGTTGCATACATCACCCCGTCATCTACATTAAGTATTTCTCCTAATGCTATCTGTCCCCAATTCCCCACCCCCACTTAGCCTTTCCCTAGCCTCTTACCCGTTGACAGGTCCTACTGTGTAATGTTCCCTTTCCTGTGTCCATGTGTTCTCATTGTTCAACACCCACTTACGAGTGAGAAAATGTGGTGTTAGGTTTTCTGTCATTGTGTCAGTTTGCTGAGAATGATGCTTTCCAGTTTCATCCATGTCCCTGCAAAGGACTTGAACTCATCCTTTCTTATGGCTGTATAGTATTCCATAGTGCATAGGCATCACATTTTCTTTATTCAGTCCATCATTGATGACATTTCGGTTGGCTCTAAGTCTTTGCTATTTTAAACAGTGCTGCAATAAACATATGTATGCATGGGTCTTTATACTGAATATTTTATAATCCTTTGGGTATGTACCAAGTAATGGGACTGCTGGGTCATATATTTCTAGATCCTTGAGGAATTGCCACACAGTCTTCCACAATGGTTGGACTAATTTACACTCCCACCAACAGTGTAAAATTGTTCCTATTTCTCCACATCCTCTCCAGCATCTGTTGTCTCCAAATTGTTTTATTGATCGCCATTCTAACTGGTGTGAGATAGTTTCTCAAAGTGGTTTTGATTTGCATTTCTCTAATGAACGGTGATGATGAGATTTTTTCATTTGTTTGTTCACCTCATATATGTCTTCTTTTGAAGTGTCTTTTCATTTTCTTCACCGTTTTTGATGAGATTGTTTGTTTTTTTCTTGTAAATTGTTTAAGTTTTTGTAGACTGTGGATATTAGCCCTTTGTCAGATGGGTAGATTGCAAAACCTTTTTCCCATTCTGTTGGTTGCTGGTTCACTCTAATGATAGATTCCTTTGCTGTGCAGAGCTCTTAAATCTAATTAGATCCCATTTGTTTATTTTGGCTTTTATTGCCATTACTTTTGGTGTTTTAGTCATTAAGTATTTGCTTATGCCTATGTCCCGAATGATATTGCCTAGGTTTTCATTTAGGGTTTTTATGGTGTTAAGTCTTATGTTTAAATCTTTAATCCATCTGGAGTTAATTTTTTTTATTATCCTTTAAGTTCTGTGGTAGATATGCAGATTGTGCAGGTTTGTTACATAGGTATTCATATGCCATGGCGGTGGTTTGCTGCATCCATCACCCTGTCATCTACATTAGGTATTTCTCCTAATGCTATCCCTTCCCAATCACTCCACCATCTGCTATTCTTCCCCTAGCACCCCACCACACAGGCCCCAGAGTGTGATGTTCCCTTCTCTGTGTCCATGTGTTCTCATTATTCAATACCCACTTATGAGTGAGAACATGAGGTGTTTGGTTTTCTGTTCTTGTGACAGTTTGCTGAGAATGACAGTTTCCAGCTTCATCCATGTCCCTGCAGAGGACATGAACTCATCCTTTTTTATGGCTGCATAGTATTCCATGGTATATATGTGCCACATTTTCTTTATCCAGTCTATCATTGATAAGCATTTGGGTTGGTTCCAAGTCTTTGCCATTGTGAACAGTACCACAATGAACATATGTGTGCATGCATCTTTATAAGGGAATGATTTATAATCCTTTGGGTATATACCCAATAATGGGATTGCTGGGTCAAATAGTATTTCTATTTCTAGATCCTTGAGGAATCGCCACACTGTCTTCCACAATGGTTGAATTAATTTACACTCCGACCAATGTGTAAAAGTATTCCTATTTCTCCACATCCTCTCCAGCATCTGTTGTCTCCTGATTTTTTAATGATCACTATTCTAACTGGTGTGAGGTGGTATCTCAATGTAGTTTTGATTTGCATTTCTCTAATGTCCAGTGATGATTAGATGTTTTTTAATATGTTTCTTGGCTGCATAAATGTCTTCTTTTGAAAACTGTATGTTCATATCCTTTGCCCACTTTTTGATGGAGTTGTTTTTTAATAAGGTATAAGAAAGGGATCCAGTTTCAGCTTTCTGAATATGGCCAGCCACTTTTCCCAAAACCATTTATTAAATAGGGGATGCTTTCCCCATTGCTTGTTTTTGTCAGGTTTGTCCAAGATCAGATGGTTGTAGATGTGTGGCATTATTTCTGAGGCCTCTGTTCTGTTCCATTGGTCTGTATCTCCGGTTTGTTACCAGTACGATGTCGTTTTGATTACTGAAGCTTTGTAGTATAGTTTGAAGTCAGGTAGCTTTCTTTTTTTTTCTTTTTTCTTTTTCTTTCGCTTAGGATTGTCTTGGCTATGCGGGCTCTCTTTTAGTTCCATATGAAATTTAAGGTGGTTTCTTCCAATTCTGTGAAGAAAGTCAATGACAGCTTAATGGGGGTAGCATTGAATCTATAAATTACTTTGGCCAGCATGGCCATTTTCATGATATTGACTCTCCCTAACCATGAGTGTGAAATGTTTTTCCATCTGTTTGTGTCCTCTCTTATTTCCTTGAGCAGTCCACCGTTGGAGTTCTCCTTGAAGAGGTCCTTACATTCCTTGTTAGTTGTAGTCCTAGTTATCCCTTGTTAGCTGTATCTCTAGATATTTTATTCTCTTTGTAGTAATGTTCATCATGGATATTGGCCTGAAATTTTCTTTTTTAGTTGTGTCTCTGCTAGGTTTTGGTATCAGAATGATGTTGGTCTCATAAAATGAGTTAGGGAGAATTTCCTATTTTTCAATTGTTAGGAATAGTTTCAGAAAGAATGACACGAGCTCCTCTTTGTATTCCTGGCAAAATTTGGCTGTGAATCTGTCTGGTCCTAGACGTTTTCTCTTTGGTAGACTATTAATTGCTTCCTCAATTTCAGACCTTGTTATTGGCCTATTTAGGAATTCAACTTCTTCCTGCTTTGGTCTTGGGAGAGTGTAAGTGTTCAAGAATTTACCCATTTCTTCTAGGTTTACTGGTTTATTTGCATAGAAGTGTTTGTAGTAATCTCTGATAGTAGTTTGTATTCCTGTGGGATTGGTGTGATATCCCTTTATCATTTTTTATTGCATCTATTCCATTCTTCTCTCTCTCTCTTTTAGTTAATCTGGCTAGTGATCTATCTATTTTGCTGATCTTTTCAAAAAACCAGCTCTTGGATTCATTGATTATTTTGAAGGGTTTTTTTGTGTCTCTATCTCCTTCAGTTATGCTCTCATCTTAGTTATTTCTTGTCTTCTGCTAGCTTTTGAATTTGTTTGATCTTGTTCTTCTAGTTCTTTTAATTGTGATGTTAGGGTGTCAATTTTAGATCTTTTCTCCCTTCTCTTGTCGGCATATAGTGCTATAAATTTCCCTCCAGACACTGCTTTAAATATGTCTCAGAGATTCTGGTATGTTGTATCTTCATTCTCATTTCTTTCAAAGAACATATTTATTTCTGCCTTCGTGTCATTATTTATCCAGTAGTCATTCAGGAACAGGTTGTTCAGTTTCCATGTATTTGTGTGGTTTTGAGTGAGTTTCGTAATCATGAGTTCTAATTTGTTTGCACTGTGGTCTGAGAGACTGTTATGATTTCCATTCTTTTGCATTTGCTGATGAGTGATTTACTTCCAATTATCTGGCCAATTTTAGAATAAGTGTGACTGTGGTGCTGAGAATAATGTATATTCTGTGAATTTGGGGTGGAGAGTTCTGTAGATGTCTATTAGGTCCACTCGGTCCAGATCTGAGTTCAAGTCCTGGAAATTCTTGTTACTTTTCTATCCTGTTGATCTGTCCAATATTGACAGTGGGGTGTTAAAATTTCCCACTATTATTTTGTGGAAGTCTTAGTCTCTTTGTAGATCATTAAGAACTTGGCTTATATATCTGGGTGCTCCTGTATTGGGTGTGTATATATTTAGGATAGTTATCTCTTCTTTTGCATTGATCACTTTACCATAATGTAATGCCCTTCTTTGTCTCTTTTGATCTTTGTGGCTTTAAGTCTGTTTTATCAGAGACCAGGATTGTAACCTCTGCTTTTTTTTTTCTTTTCATTTGCTTGGTAAATCTTCCTCCATCCCTTTATTTTGAGCCAATGTGTGTCTTTGCACATGACGTGGGTCTCCTGAATACAGCACACAGATAATCTTGACTGTTTATCCAATTTGCCATTCTGTGCCTTTTGATTGGGGCATTAGCTCATTTACATTCAAGGTTATATTGTTATGTACTAATTTGATCCTGCCATTGTTTGTTTATGGAGACAGGGTGTCTCTCTGTTCCACAGCCTGGAGTTCAGTGGCACAATCATAACTCACTGCAGCCATCTTCCCCTCTTAGTCTCTTGAGTGGCTAAGATTGCAGGCACAAGCCATTATGCCTAGGTACATACTGTTCTTTATAATTGTTCTCTCTTCTTAGAACTAAATTTGAGTATTTTAGAATCAGGTTAGGGTCAAGACATATAACTATACACAATGACTACTTCCTCTATTTTCTTTGAGTGTGTTAAAGAGTCTAATATTCATATTTTAAATATAGTATTTAAAGTGTATGTGTATCATAAAAGTATCCATTTAATAGTTATTCATGTGTCTTGGTCAAACATGTAAATCTATAAATGTCTAAATTCCTGTTTGTATTGCTGCAAATAATTTGGCACTTTTAATTTACTAACTATATTTAGGCACTACCAACTAAATGTGTGTTTCAAACAGATATATATGAATTAAACTGATAATAAATTTTCCATTTGAAGAACCATGAGCTAGTTTTTCAAACTCTTGTCTTAAAAATAGGGCTTTGATAACCTAGGGTCAAAAAGAAAGATGTTTAAGATATATTGCCACCAGCCTCTTACCTTGACATTTTTCTTTACTTTTTAAAATATCATTTTTCACTCTTTCAAAGGAACGAGATACAACAATAAAATATTCTTTGAAGCAATGACAAGTAAACATCAGATATATTCTGTAAAGCAATATCTACAATTTCCATAAACCAATTTATATAAGTTCTTGCCTCAAAGACAATTGATGGTAAATTTGTTTTAAATTATTTTAAAAGCGTTATTTTACATGGTAGAACAAATGTCAGAGAATCTAAGACAGGATGAATAATAACATCACTCTAGTTCTGAACAATAAAAATGTACAACCTGATTTATTTGCCAGAAAGGGTATACCAATTACAGTTAAATCACTTTATATTTCCCAGATGACAGGGACATCAGAATTATCATATACCAAAATATCACATCTAAAGCCTGTTAGAAAAAATTAAAGCAATAATGGTGAGAATTTTATATGTATTCAATTTTATTATTTTCTGATGATTATATTAACTGGAACTAGACTAACAAAACATTTTCCTCTAGCAGTCTTAGGTGACTTGATTACATAATGAGAATAGAATGATACATATTTATGATTAACATATTCAGAGAGCCTTAGAAAGGGTGATATTTTAGCAGACCTGATACAAGTACCCATCTGTCCAATGGATTTGTAATGGTGGTTTGGATTAATATATCAAATGTGTATTTATAGGCACTTTTGGCATTAATTGACAAAACATTAACTGCTTACTATAAACTGCAAGTAAGCTAAATTCTGCCTACACTTCTAAATACACAAAATGGCTAACTTCAGGAGTCAAATTCTCTCTTGAACTCTCAAGAAAATATCTATAAAGGATATAAATTTGGATTCATTTGGCTTTTGTCGGGACTCAAATGTCTCTCTACCCTGAGGTCTGACATTGACCCTAAATTGTGTATGAGATTTCTCAGATCACAAAAATTCCATGGGAAGAATATATAGAAATATTGATTGAATCACAAGCATAAAATTACATACATTAAAAGTTTACAGGTGCACCTGATAAATCTTATCGTGCTTATAGTGCAGTATTGGAATGGCTAAAACATGAGGCCTGGTGGAGATATAAAATTGTATTTTTTTTCCTCAGTGAATGTGATGGAAAGCCCTTGGAATAAGGCATTAAATCTGAGACTAACTCCTAAATAAATTAATAAACATCAATAAACTAAATTTTGAAAGAAGATGATAATCCTGCTTGTTCCATTATCTGTTATCTACATGTCAAAGGTTGAGAGATTCATAAGCCCTAGAGACCAATAATTCATGTAGACTTACTGACAACATATTTCATGCAGACTGTTATATAAACCTACAAATGTAAGTTCAGTTAATAGCAAGCAGAAAAAGTACAAAGAACACTTCACCAAGGACCATCATAATCAAACTGCTCAGCAGGATAATCAAATTACTAAGAGATTTTTTTTTATCAGAAACCAGGAAAGTGAAAAGACAGCAGATAACATCTTTAAACTATGGAATGAATAATTCTGTCAACCTAGAATTTTCTCCTGGTAAAATATTGTCCAAACATTTGAAGACAAAATAAATATATATTTAGATGTGCAAAATATATGTATATAAATATATATTATATAAATATAAAGAGAAGTACTTCATTACAAGGAAAAAAATAAAAAGTTGAATCTACACAAAGAAATAAAAAAGAATCAGGATGGCAACTATATAGGTAAATAGATTTTTTAAATTAAATATTTTCAAAATATAATTGACTATTCAAAAAATAGACTTGTAATGTTGTAAAATATGTTAAAGTTTAAAAGTATGACAATAATAGCACAAATGCCAGGAGGGAAAAATAATAGTATACTATTATTGAAAGGATCATTTTTATATGTAAAGTGGTACAACATCGCATAAAGTTAGATTGCGGTGAGTTAGAGATATATACCATGAATTAAATTGAACAACGAATTATATACTGTAAGCCAAGCAAGGAGGTACAATAGAATCATGATATATAGCCAATTAAACTGAAAGATGTCAAAAAAGAAAAAAAGAACAGATGAGATAAATAGAAAACAATTTTAAGATGATATACTTAAACCAAAGAATAACATTTATCAAAATAAATAAATATATAAATAGTAAACTAATGTATGTGTATATATTTATATGCATTGGTGTTTGTGTGTATATATATTATATACATTTGTGTATATATATTTGTTTATAATTTGTATATATAAATAAATGTGTATATATTATATACATACAATGCATATATAATTTATACATATATTTATATATATAATTTACACATATATTTTAAATATATGCATATATAATTATATACAAATGTATATGTACAAATGTGTATATAATATATATGACATATAATAATATATAGTATATAATAA
>PVKP010034160.1:0-24440 GCA_004027715.1 Plecturocebus donacophilus | reverse complement strand
TTGTTCATTCCTTTTTATGCTTTTTTCTTTCATCTTGCCTTCTCGTTTTATTTCATTGAGTTGATCTTCGACCTCTGATATCCTTTCTTCTGCTTGGTCAATTCGGCTGTTGAAACTTGTGCATGCTTCACGAAGTTCTCGTGTTGTGTTTTTCAGCTCCATCAATTCACTTATATTCCTCTCTAAGTTGTCCATTCTCGTTAGCATTTCGTTAAATCTTCTTTCAAGATTCTTAGTTTCTTTGCATTGGGTTAGAACATGTTCTTTTAGCTCACAGAAGTTTCTTATTATGCACCTTCTGAAGCCTGATTCTGTCAGCTCATCACACCCATTCTCCATCAGGTCTTGTTCCCTTGCTAATGAGGAGTTGCGATCCCCTGTAGGAGGAGAGGCATTCTGATTTCGGATGTTCTCAGCCTTTTTGCACTGGTTTCTTCCCATTTTTGTGGATTTATCCACCTGTCGTCTTTGTAGTTGCCAACTTTCAGAGTGGGTCTCTGAGTGGACGTCCGGCTTGTTGATGATGAAGTTTTTTCTGTTTCTTAGTTTTCCTTTGGTGAATGCCCCTTACCCACAGAGCTAGGCCTTCCCAGGTTCAGCTGTGCTTGCTATGAAACTCTCAGTCCTCAGTGCTTCCAATTGCTGTTCTCCTTGTGGGGATGGGACCAGCAGAGCCCGACTAAAAGGGCACCCAGTCCCGTATACTCCGCACCGAGAAGCACCATACCAGGGTGCTGGCAAAACAGCTGCGCTGGCCAAAAGAGTCGTGCTGGCTACCCATGTGGCTCCTCCGCCGGGAATCTCCCAGTCCATGGGCAACAAAACTTCATCTGAAATTGCGGCGTCCACTCGCTCTCTGTGCTTTCACTGGGAGCTACAATCCTGAGCTGCTGCTAAGTGGCCATCTTGGATCTCTCTCTGCCCGGTGATGAAGTTTTTTCTGTTTCTTAGTTTTCCTTTGGCAGACGCCCGTTCCCCACAGAGCTGGACCTTCCCGGGTTTGGCTGTGCTTGCTGTGAAACTCTCAGTCCTCAGCGCTTCCAATTGCTGTTCTCCTTGTGGGGATGGGACCAGCCGAGCCAGTCCTGTATACTCTGCACTGGGAAGCGCCGCGCCGGGGCACCGGCAAAACAGCTGTGTCAGCCAAAAGAGTCGCGCTGGTGACCCGTGGGGCTCCTCTGCCAGGAATCTCCCGTTATGTGGGCAACAAAAATTTGTCTGAAAGTGCGGTGTCCACTTGCTCTCTGCGCTTTCACTGAGAGCTACAATCCTGAGCTGCTGCTAAGCGGCCATCTTGGATCTCTCTCCCTAATCCAAATTTTAATTGGATTTTCATAGCTCTTGATAAACTGATTTTAAAGTTCATGTGCATGGACTATTTCTGAAATGGCAGATAACAAACTGGTAAAGCCTGTGGAGGGAGAATCGAATGACAGAATTTAGGAGAGGGGGGCCAAGCATCTTCATGCCTATCTTGACTTTTCTTCCTTTGTAGGACTGAGTCCGTCTCATGGCCCTGGATGCCTTCTTGATATTAAGCGTCCCTTTCCTACAGTCCACCTTCTGGTTGCTAAACCTTCTTGCCCCCAGCCAACCCACAGACAAGGACCCCATCAGATACTAGCCCTACATCCAAGGCATCCTTCCTGCTTCTCACTGCGAGAGACTATGAGCTCCCTAAAGGACGCAAGGTGGACTGGAGGATTCCATTGTGCTTCGATGCTCTGTGAATCCGGGAGCTGCCAGCTACACTCAATTTACAGTGGGGTTAGGTGGCTAACAAAATCAGTTAAAAAATAATTGCTCTGGCATCTTTTCTTCCACCAAATGACATTCTTAGCTCTCAGCAGGGAGTTGAAATGAACCCAAAATAGGAAACTGATATTTTAATTTGAATTGAAACTGAACTCAAATAACAATATTGTTCTCTCTTTGAAGCTTGAACTAAATCAGACCTGGACAAAATCCAGAAAATTTCTTAACCTATTCCTTCTCTCCAAAAACAACCTGCAGTAACAGCCTCGATCTTTCTGAATTCTGAACCTACTTCATGTTTTGTTTTTCCAAGTGAGTAGAGCAATATGTTAAATAATTTTTAAAAATTTTATTACCATGATAGAAGCATGATCTCTTAAGTACAAATTATATCTTTGCTGTTGAAGGAATAAAAGAAGTGGATAAACTTCAAAGGTTTTATTTAATTAGAAAAAAACGTTAAAACTGGTGCAAAATAATATGAGGTTTATACTGTATTTTCATTTTTAAAGTGATAAACTCAAGCAGCTACATAAAAAATAATTTTTAAAAACTTGGTGAACATTATAGCCCCATATTTTTGTTGTTAGGTCTGTAAAGAATTTCAGTATGAGAGAGTAAGGTAGTAGGAAATGTAGGATCCATGAATCATGGTTTGAATGAGTCCTTCAAAGTTCATGTGCTGGAAAGTTAATCCCCAATGCAACCTTGTTGAGAGGTGAGATCCTTTAGTGGTGACTGGATTAATATATTGAGAGGTGAAAGGATTAATGTCACTATTGCAGAAGTGGGTTAGTTATTATGGGAATGAGTTTCTACTAAAAGTAAGAGTTCAGCCCCCTTCTCTGCCACTCTCTTTTGCTCTCTTGCCCATCTTATTTCTGTCATGGGATGACACAGCATGAAGGCCCTTGCCAGATGCCAGCACCATGCCCTTGGATTTCCCAGCCTCCAGAACTGTAAACCAAATAAACTTTTGTTGTTTATAAATCACCTGGTCTCTGGTATTCTGTTATCACTGCACAGACTAAGGCATGAACTAATAGCCATGTCTCCTTGACACTTGACATAGCATCTATAATGCAGTTGGAGCTCAGTACCTACTTGTTAAGTGAATTAATCAAGGAGTTCCTCCTGCCTACTGAGGACATATTTGCCTTTGTGCATTGTAGACCTTTGGTCTTGATTTTAAATGTTTTCTCAGCTCAGCTCTTTTGGTTTCTAGGCTTGTTTATGAGTCTTTCTCAGCATTGTAACCACCTCTCTTCATTTCTGTGAATATCTCTGTTATTCATTTTTTCTTTCTGACTTGTTAATTCATCACAAGAGTTTGCATATGTGTGTGACTTCTCTGAATATTTGATCTCTAATATGATCTTATTTTTCTTAAATAACTTCATTAGAAGCCTCAACTTTATTTTCTTCTTATATGGAGTTGTATACTTCAAAAAGTAGGCACAAGGTTAAAGAGGGACTATATATCTAAGAAATTTATTTCTTTTTTCCTTAGATATCTAAATACAGGCTAGCTCTTATGCTTTGGCTCAAATTTTGACTTGGTAAATTTGTTCTATTCATTTCTTTCTTTTTTATAATTAAAAAAATAGAGATGGGGCCTTGCTATGTTGGCAAGGTAGTCTTGAACTCCTGGCCTCAAGCAATCCTCCTGCCTTGGCCTCTCAAAATGCTGGGATCACAGGTGTGAGCCACCTTGCCCAGCCTATTGATTTCTTTCTATTGTCTATGGTTAGCACCAGTGCCTTCCCTTGAGTACAGTGAAGTGGGCATTTCTCCCAAATTGTACAGAGGAAACTCTAAACAGCAGTGAGCAGGAGAGAAGTAACTGCCCCAAATCCCACTCCCATATACACTCATTCTTCAAGTTACTCTTTTGAAATTGCCTCCCATTTCTTTCCTTCAGTGCCACTTTCTCTATTTCTGTTTCGAATATTTCCAGTCTCAGTTCTGATGACCAACGCTGCCATATAATTCATTTCAGCTCGAGGCTACTTGTACCCCTCTGGGGAAAGCCCAGGTTGTTAAATACTACATGTAAACATCCCTTGCACAACATCCATATCTCCATCTATTTTCCATTGAGACACAAGCACTGTCCCTTGCAGACTTCAAAATGCCTGATCCCTGATCAAACGAGCACATGATCTGAACTAAGCAATGAGAATCTTGCCCTATCAAAATGAGATCTTGAGCCATGTGACACAAGGATCCCAAATGGCAAAACAGGTTCATTCCAAACGGCAGGGCTGCCCATTAGTTCCTGCTCCCTGGATCTCTGGAGCCACCCCAGTTCCTGTCCTCACTGAGGCCTTTTCCTGTGATTCTCTGGGCTACTCTGTGGCCTTTCAATACATTTCCTTTTGTCTTTAGTTATCCAGTGTTCATTTCTGTTGTTTGCAACCAAAGAGCCCCAAGTGATAACCAGTGTTCGCAATTATTTGAGAACTTCCTGTTTCTTCATTGTTATGCTTTAATAAGAGCCTGCTACATCGATTAGTGTGGATTCTTAAGGCATGACCACCAGATCGTTCATCTCTTACGTCCACTTTCACCAGCCCCTTTCCAGATAACTGAGTGCCACCTTTGCTTCTCTTGATTCTATTTTCTTTGGAAGATGTGGAACTATCCTGTTTACATTAAAGTCTGCTATTGACTGGATGCAGCGGCTCACGCCTGTCACCTCAGCACTTTGTGAGGCCGAGGTGGGCAGATCCTCTGAGGCCAGGAGCTCGAGACCAGCCTGGCCAACATGGTGAAACCCCCTGTCTACTAAAAATGCAAAAAATTAGCCTGGCATGATGGCAGGTGCCTGTCATTCCACCTACTCCGGAGGCCAAAGCAGGACAATCACTTGAACCCAGGGGGCAGAGGTCACAGAGAGCTGAGATTGCACCATTGCACTTTAGCCTGGGTAACAAGAGTGAAATTCCATCTCAAAACAAAAACAAAAACAACCAACCAACCAAACAAAAACACAACAAAATTCTGCTATCACTTTGGGATGACAGGATATACTTTACTGCCTTTTGGAGAACAATTGAGCTTTATCACTATTTATTAAACAGAAACCAGCTAAACCAGAATGAAATCAGCTACCAGGATTTCTCCGACCTCACTTTCCACCTGGGCTGTCTCTGACAATAGGTAACCTTTGGGTGAAGTTGGCACAAAACTTTGAGAGACAGGACTCCTAACTGGATGACATTTTTAACACAAAGCAGCTATGGTAGCGTCACCAAGAGCTTTTGTCAGGAACACAAATGGCTTGCCTGTGGCCAGCACTCTGCCTTATTCTCTCCTTCCCCCTACCCCTTCCCTCTTCCACTCTATTTCTGCTTCTTTGAGCAGCTAGAGTGGTAAGTTCTGGTGATTCTCATTCATCACCTACCTTTGGCAGACTGGGGTTTCCCTCTGAGGGCAGTGGCTGTTGGGAAAGATCTCAAGGACTCCCCAGAAGCCTCAGGTCAGGTCAACACAGTCATTCCCTTGGCTCTTAGTTGGGCTGATAGCCTCGGTGACCTTTAGCAATGACAGAGGTGTTCTTTGTTTGCAATGGTCAGACAGCATCTGCTCTGGCAATACTGAAGCATCTCTGAGCTTTTGGTCTCAGGATTCTTATACTCTTAAAAGGTCACATCAGATCTCTGAGCAAACCACTCAGCCTGGTCTGATGTGACCTTCCTGAGGGAAGATGCTATGCCTGCTTTTTCTCTCCACCCCGGTTGATGGAATAAATTAATGGCTGATGAAAGTATGGCAGAGTACACACAACTAACTTAATTTTAGCCCCTGACCAGCACAAGGACACAAGAATCATCTAAGCAAAGCGATGAGAAGGAAGGACTCCAGGGTCTCTCCAGAAGAGGAAGCGTTTTGTAGTGAGTGGCTAAGGAGTATAAACATTGAATTCTAGGCTTAGGGTCCAGTTCTACCACTTAGCTGTTAATTTGGGCAAAGTTACTTATGTTCTCTGAGCCTAATCTGTAAAACGGAGATAGGATTACCACTATCTCCTAGGGTTCCTGTGACAACTAAATGAGATGAAACCTAAAAAGTCCCAGCATGAAGACTGGCACATTGTGCAATCAATATGAGCTATTGTTATCACTGGCAATAAAATCATCAGCAACCAGCTGCCAAGGCGGAACAGCCTACGTGCATTGCGACCTTTCTGAAGGCAAAGGCTGCAGGGGGCCTTTCCAGGGAGTCAGGACTGGAGACGCCAGTGCGGCACCCTGCACATGGCAGCAGAGGCCAGCACAGGACAGAGCAGAACCGAGGAGAGCTTGCCTTTCCCCACCAATGCCACGCTGTTGCCCAAATCCTGCAAGCTTTGTAACTCATTCGAGGGGGACAAACGAGGCAAGGGGGAATCTGGTAGTTATCTAAGTTTGTAGATGGGAAACGTTCGTGCCTGCTGCACTCATAAAAGTTTGTCTTGGCACAGCTGAGACAGAGACACAGAACTATCTGGCCTGTAAGGTGAAGCTACCTGCCTCCCCGTCCCCGCTGCTCTTCTACCACCATCCTTGCCATTATCCTTCTCTCCTTGAAGGAAGAATGCAAGTCTAGTAAGAAAATGACGAGGCACTGCTGCAAAGGTTGGCATTCAGATACTGGACTGAGGCTCTGGACTTCCTCCTGCTGGGGCTTGAGTGGGAGCCCGGCCTGGCGGTGCCTGTGTGGTGGCTGGCTGCCTGCTGAGCATGGGGAGCTGATGAGCAGAGACCAGGATAGTCCTCTAGCTTGATCCCTAAGAGGCAAGTGGAGTAGGAATGGGAAGGAAGAGCTGGATTCTACAGAAATCCCCAAGAAGAAGTGTTGGGAATTTACAGTCAGGTGAAGTAAGAGAGGACTGGGATTTGGGCCCAGATGGCTCGGGGAATCATGATGCCACGGCCAGGCGTGGTTGCTCACGCCTGTCATCTCAGCACTTTGGGAGGCCAAGGCGGGCAGATCACCTGAGGTCAGGAATTCAAGACCATCCTGGCCAACATGGTGAAACCCCATCTCTACTGAAAATGCAAAAGTTAGCCGGGCAAGGTGGTGAGTACCTGTAATCCCAGCTACTCGGGAGGCTGAAGCGGAGAATTGTTTGAACCCAGGAGGTAGAGGTTGTAGTGAGCTGAGATTGCGCCACTGCATTCCAGGCTCAGTGACAGAGAGAGACTCTGTCTCAGAAAAAATTCAGATATCAGATATCAAGAGGGGGAGTGGGTCGAGGGTGAGGGAACTGATAAGTATACTTTAATCAAGGTAAGTTAAGATGCTGATGTGATGTCCAAGTGTAAGCATCAGGCACACTAATGAAAATATAATTATAGGTATAGAGTGGTGGTTCCCAAACTTTTGGTCTCAGGACTCTTATACTCAAAAATTATTGAATATGAGTATCCAAAGAACTTTTTTTTTTTAAAACAGAGTCTTACTCTGTTGCCCAGGCTGGAGCGCAGTGACAAGATCTCTGCTCACTGCAACCTCTACTTCCCAGGTTCAAGTGATTCAGCCACCTTAGCCTCCTGAGTAAATGGGATTACAGGCATGTGTCACCACACTCAGCTAACTTTTGTACTTTTAGTAGAGACAGCATTTCACCATGTTGGCCAGGCTGCTCTCGAACTCCTGACCTCGTGATCCTCCTGCCTTGGCCTCCCAACATGCTGGGATTACAGGCATTTGCCACAGTGCCCGGCAGCCCCCAAAGAACTTTTGATTAAATGGTTTTATCCAGCAATGTTAATTGTATTAGCAATTAGAACTGAGACATATAATGTTTATTAATCTGTTTAAAAGTAACAGTAACAAACCTCTTAAACATTAACACAAATCATATTACTATATTTCCTGAAAAAACTTTAGTGATCATTTTACATTTTTGCAAATCTTTTTAATGTTTGGCTGAACAGTAGATAGTTGGATTACCAAATTTTTTTTTTTTTTTTTTTTTTTTTTTGAGACACGGTCTGGCTCTGTCTCCCAGGCTGGAATGCAGTGGGGCGATCTCGGCTCACTGCAACCTCTGCCTCCTGGGCTAAAGCGATTCTCCTGCCTCAGTTTCCTGAATAGATGGGACTACAGGCGCGTGCCACCATGCCCAGCTGGATTCTCAACTCTTCTGCGCTCAATTTGTTATGACATCTCATATTTCACCAAAGTCTCTGAAGAGAATCCATATTCACGCAGGTAAGTCATTGGAAAAGGGAAGCTCTTATGACTCCCTCCAGGGAGGGATCCTGGACATACTTTTGAGAACTGCTGGTCTAGAGAGGGGTCATGGATTTCGATAATTTTTTTGAAGTACTCTGCCCAGAGATGAGAGTTTTGTAAGAGTACAAAAGAGATCTTGTTGGGAGAAGAGAGAGAAAAATGCAGACAGCTATGATCTGAGCCCTGGGTAAATCCGTACAGTTGATCTTCGTTCTTCGTGGATTCTGTATTTGCTGCAAATTGGCCTACTTGTCATATTTGTAACCCCAAATCAATACTTGTGGCACTTTTGTGGTCAATTGCAGACATGCACAAGTAGGTGAAAAATTTAGGCTGCGTGATGTGGGACTAGACATACCTTCAACTGAAGTTGGTAATGGTTGTAGTTTGGGGTCCTCTGCCTGCTGAAGTTAGGACTAGCCCTGGATTCAGATTACAGTCGTGAGTTGAATAACCACATTTCAGTCAACAATGGACCACATATACAATGGTGGGACCAAATGGTGGGACCATATGATTACAATACATTTCTTTTTTTTTTGTTTTTGTTTTGAGACGGAGTCTCACTCTGTTGCTCAGGCTGGAGTGCAGTGTCATGATTTCAGTTCACTGCAGGCTCTGTCTCCCAGGTTCAAGCGATTCTCCTGCCTCAGCCTCCCGAGTAGCTGGGATTGCAGGCATGTGCCACTATGCCCGGTTAATTTTTGTATTTTTAATAGAGCTGGGATCTCACCATATTGCCCAGGTTGGTCTGGAATTCCTGACCTCAAATGATCCACCCACCTTGGCCTCCAAAAGTGCTGGGATTACAGGCCTGAGCCACTGCACCCGGCCCACAATACAGTATTTTTAATGTACCATTTTATGTTTAGATCTATTAGATACACAAATACTTAGCATGGTGTTACAACTGCCCACAGTATTCCATACCGTAACATGCTGTGCAGCTTTGCAGGAGCAGTAGGCTACACTATCTCGCCCAGGTGTGCAGCAGGCTATGTTTGTGTTAGTGCAGTCTACAACATTCACACAACTAATCACTTACTGATTTCTCAGAACATAACCCTGTCATTAAGGAATGCAGGATTGTACATAATGAAATATCTTGGGAATCGAACGCAAGTCTAAACGTGAAACTCATTTATGTTTGGCATACACTTTTACATATGGCCTGAAGGTAATTTTATAAAACATCTTTAATAATTCTGAGCATGAAACAAAGTTTTGACCACAACCCATCACATGAGATCAGAGATGAAATTTTCTACTGGTGGCGTCAGGTCCATGCTCAAAATGTTTCAGATTTTGGAGCATTTTGAATTTTGAATTTTCAGATTAGGGATGCTTAACTGGTGTATTAAATAAGGCGTCTTTAAATAGAAACACACCTAAAACAAGGTTATGTATTGATCAATAGACAAGAATGTAAGCAGAGGCTCACAGAAAGCTAAACTTGTATTTCCCCGATGAACTCAATTCCCCCGTGAGTTCAGTATTCACTAATTCAGTGTTTGTGGCACCATCATGGAAAAAACTACCTTGAATAATGAGACTCGGCTGTACTTGGAGGTGGGAAGAGGAAAGGAAATCTAGGAAAAATAGAGAAAGTTCTGGTAAAATGGTTCCTAGTGAGAAAATTTTCAAAAAGGAGAAACTGGTCCGCTTGTCAGCCACAGCAGGGGAAGAAGAGGCAAGTTCAGCCTCCCCTGTCCCCACCACCCCGCTGGTGGATGTCCCATCACCTCTGCCTGGACAGGTTTCTCCTAGATTTTTGCTCAGCTATATAGATAAATAAATCAGTGAAACCTGGAGCTTATCCAAGCTGCATGTGCTTTCCATCACAGGAAAGCAGGGAGAGGAAAGGGCTCTCAACTCCTGTAAAGAGAAAAAGGGAAATAAAGAAATGAAGTGGCCAGGCCAGGCGCGGTGGCTTATGCCTGTAACTCCAGCACTTTGGGAGGCCGAGGTGGGTGGATCACCTGAGGTCGGGAGTTCGAGACCAGCCTGACCAACATGGAGAAACCCCATCTCTACTGAAAATACAAAATTAACTAGGCATGGAGGTGCATGCCTGTAATCCCAGCTAGCTGGGAGGCTGAGGCAGGAGAATCACCTGAACCTGGGAGGCAGAGGTTGTGGTGAGCCGAGATCACGCCATTGCACTCCAGCCTGGCAACAAGAGCGAAATTCCAGCTCAAAATAATAATAATAATAAATAAATAAAGTGGCAGATGGCAGAGATGAGTTCATTGAAAAAGGAGTGTTCTGAGGTTTTTACACCTTCTGTGTACAGGAACTCTACTTTCTCAGGGGTAGAGAGGAGGATGAAATTTTTCAGCAAAGGTGCTCTTAGTTACAACACAGACCTTTTTAGCCAGAAATTGCTAGAAAGGCAAACACGTTTTGATTAACTCTAGATCGAATATGGCTGCGAGGAAAGGAAGTCAGAGCTCTATTTTTAAGGTAATTTGATACAAGGTGAGCTCCCTTTCCCTTGCCACGGTGCAGATTACATGGTCATGGCACACTTCCACCACCTGGTGGCCAAACACTTAAATTGCAAGGCCTGCCCTTTAAGAAGTCCTCAGCACCAGGGAGGATCTAACAGCATCTTCTTCTCTGCGCTCCTCAAAATCTTTTGAACCCAGCCTCAGAAGAAAAAAGCTGAAACTCTGCTCACTTCTCCAAAGACGAGTTTGGTTTTGCTCTCCTGTTATAACCAGAAAAGCCAAGGAAGAGTTTGAAGTAAACACAGTCCTTCCTCTGAAGTGCCAAGAACCCTAAAATTCCTGCAGTAGTAATTAATTCTATTTCTTTTCTGAGAGTTCTGTTTGAAAATGCAGACACCCATTGTGAAGGGTGAGCTGTTAAATCATTAACACTTTAGTGTGAATGGCTGTCTCAGCCACCTTCCTCAGGTGGGGCTCATAGCTCTTAGAGGGCCTTAGAGGGGGGTTAAGGAAAGGGCCCAAAGGGAGGAAGAAAGGGCATCTAACATGGTCCTTCTATTATCCTGGGACCAAGAGGTCAGGAGGGACCCTGGTGAGCGCCTCGCCTTCCTGCACGTGATAACCTCCTTCACCCCAGCCAGCAAAAGCATTGACAAAACCCTGATGACCAGTTAACCAGAGGAAGCATTGTGTGCTGTCTGTCTCTGGGCAGACACTGGGGAAATGCTAAGAAAGACCCATGATGGCAGTGTCCCAAAGAGGAAGCTGGGTCCTCTAGCTGCCGGACACTGTTTTTTTTTTTTTTTTTTTTTTTCTTCTGAGTCTTGCTCTTGTTTCTCAGACTGGAGTGCAGTGGTGCGATCTCAGCTCACTGCAATCTCGCCTCCCCTGTTCAAGCAATTCTCCGCCTCAGCCTCCCGAGTAGCTGGGATACAAGCACCTGCCACCATGCCTGGCTAATTTTTGTATTTTTAGTAAAGACGGGGTTTTACCATATTGGCCAGGCTGGTCTCGAACTCCTGACCTCAGGTGATCCGCCTGCCTCAGCCTCCCAAAGTGCTGGGATGACAGGCGTGAGTCACCGCACGCAGCCTGTTGTTTCCTTAAAACAGTGTATAAGGCTTATGGGACTGATCCTCCCCACAGATAAAAATGGTTTAGTCCTCAGCATTTAAAATTGGGAGATTTCACATCAAAATCTGGATTTCTGGCTTTTCCTGTAAAAAGAGTAAGGATGAGGATAATGATGATGAAACCAGCATTTTCACCTGCTCCTCCGAAGCCGACAGGGAGCTACTCTGCAGGGAGGGGGCTCCACCTTCCGGTTCTCCACAGTCCCCAGAAGACACACTTGCTGCATTTATGTCACTGCTCCTGGCTCCTGAAACCATCTGAGGTTGCAACTCTGATTTCAAATACTACTAATAATTAAAACGATGATAAAAGTCATGAAAATAATTAGTAATGCTATCAGTCATTTTGTCAGAGGCGTTCGAAGCAGAGCGACTCCATCATTAACAGGGGCTAGGTAAAATAAGACCTACTGGGCTGCATTCCCAGAAGGTCAGGCATTCTAAGGCACAGGCTGGGATAGGAGGTGGGCACAAGGTACAGGTCACACAGAACTCACCGATAAAACAGCCTGCTATACAGAAGCTGGCCAAAACCCAGCAAAACCAGGATGGCCACAAAAGTGACCTCTGGTCATCTTCCCTGCTCATTATGTGGTAATTATAATACATTAGCATGCTAAAAGACACTCCCACCAGCGCCATGACAGTTTACAGATGCCATGGCAATGTCGGAGGTTACCTTCTATGGTCTAAAAGGGGTAGGAATCCTCAGTTCCAGGAATTGCCCACCCTTTTCCCAGAAAACTCATGAATAATCTACCCCTTTGCGTATGATCAAGAAATAACCATAAAAACGGGCAACCAGCAGGCCTTAGGGGCGCTCTATGGAGTAGCCATTCTTTTGTTTACTTCTCTAATAAATTTGCTTTCACTTTACTCAGTGAATTCACCTCAAATTCTTTCTTTCATGAGGTCCAAGAACCCTTTCTT
This sequence comes from Plecturocebus donacophilus, assembly GCA_004027715.1. Taxonomy (NCBI): domain Eukaryota; kingdom Metazoa; phylum Chordata; class Mammalia; order Primates; family Pitheciidae; genus Plecturocebus; species Plecturocebus donacophilus. Next base: position 11,947 of record PVKP010034160.1, on the reverse strand, counting down.
GGGGTCTGCATCAGGACCCTTTTCTGGTAACAATTTAATGCTACTTCAAGCCAGACATTGTGCTAGTAATATTACTCACAAATCAACTCCAATTCTCACGAAACAATGGGGTTGATATTTTCATAATATCAAGAAGAAAACCAAGGGACAGGGAGTTCCATAGTCACCTACTCCTTTTTGTATTGGTATTAGAACATTGCCACTATAGATTTTCTTGGGTGCTTATTATATCTTCTGTATTTATTCTCCTTTCAATAGAGACTCAGCTAAAAATGAATAGCACAACATTCATTTTCAACACAGGCAACACTCTGGCTCTGTTTGTAGCACCAAAAATTGCAACCAAGACTCCTGCTTGTCCTCACCTCTGTGCAATTCAAGATTCTGGGCAACAGCCCTCCAATCTCTCCTGTTCTACCCATGAGGCAACTGGCTTTCTGTTGAGCTACAGGTGGCTTCTTTTCTAGACAAATACTCATGGCTCCCTATTGTCTGGCTAATTCATTAATACCTATGTTGTATTTCAAATGACCAAGTGCATTTTTGCCAACTGGGAAAAAACAAGAAGTTGTTTCGATTCTTGCCCACTTACTAACAATTCAAGTCCATGTAGGCCACTGTTTCTTTGACTATGAGGAGTGAGCCCTAGAGAGGCAGTAGAGGATGCCTCTGAGGGCAACTAATGGGCTTGCTTTTGCATACAGAAATAATACTGTTGCTTTCAGTCATTGGGCGTTCTTACCTCCCTCCCCAGTGGAGATAGATTTCCATGGTCCCACTGCACCGTCCCCCGGTACTCTAGGTCGGCGTCCTCACCCTAGGATGGGTACTGACTGGCCTGTTAGGAAGTGAGCATCACCAGTTACCACCTGAGCTCTGCCTCCTGTCACATCAGAGGCAGCATTAGACCCTCACAGGAGTGTGAACCCCATTGTGAACTGCGCATGCGAGGGGTCTAGGTTGTGTGCTCCTTATGAGACTCTAATACCTGATGATCTGAAGTGGGACAATTTCATCCCCAAAACATCTGCCCCACCCCCTACTTCCCCACCACCCATTGGTGGAAAAATTGTCTTCCACAAAAGTGCTCCCTGGTGCCAAAAAGACTGGGGACTGCTGCTCTAGATAACCAAAGGCATGCATTTCCTCCAGCCCTGTGGTTTCTTTCAAGGAAGAAAGAAATGTGGGAGGCGAGGGGCCTATTTTCTCATCCCATTCAATTAGTTTGGCAGAAATTAGTTTGATCATGTATTATGTGTTTAATTAAAAAAAAATCCCAATGACACATCTTTTAATGTCCCTGTTGATGAAGAAAGCCAACTTCTGTACAATAGTTGAAGGAGTTTGTTCTGGGCCACTGTGGGGATCGCTCCAGCGTAGAGGCCCCCTGACCGCGCCTCCGCCATAATGTGAGCTTGAGCCCGGACACATTTCCCCCTCCTGGAGGCAGTCGAGCTATGGGAAAGCAGAAACTAAAGGATGATTCTGTAGAAGTTATTCAGACTCTCTGACACTAACATAATGGCCCGGTGATGGCTGTGTGGTCTTACAAGACAGTGTGTTTTTCCTTGGTTCCTGTTCTGGGCTAGTTTTATGACTCTGTTTACCAAACACTGCCTAAGCCCTGTGACCATTCCTACGACCTCTAAAGAATGTTACCTTTTAAATGTAAATCCCTACGCCTTTAAGATCTTTGATCTTGCCAGACCTCTAAGAATGTTACCTTTCTAAATGTAAAATCACCTGCCCACTTTTATGGCCCTTCACTATGTACCTTTTCTGTTACTAGTTTCTTATCTCCTCCCCCAGACTTGCAGTATTGCAACTTTCTGTTCCCCTTTGTTGTATAGAATTAACAATGTGAGTTGACCTGAGCTATTGAAAGCTGAAGGTATATATTGGGACCCTATGCACAAATAAAATGGCTGTCTAGGCATCGCCTATTCAGTCCTCCAGACCCTGTCTTTCTGTCTTCCTTCTCTTCCGCGCACTCTCTCTTCCAGGTATAGGGACCCCCTTGCTGGCCAAGAGTCCCCGGCAGACGTGCCGGCCCTGACATCTGGCGACCACGACAGTGGGGCCTGGACATGAGAGACCACAGTGACGCTTAACGAATAAGGAGGTGAGGCTGCAGCAGTAAGTTTTCTGAGTGATGTTTTTTTAAATCGTGTATATACAATTGTTGATTTCGTCAAGTTTTTCAATCTGGAGTAAAACATGGGGCAATTAGAGTCTAAGGAACACATACGCTTATACAGTTGTTACAGTCAATGATTAAGTCACATGGTCATGATATTAAGTTAAAAACTGTTGAGGAATTTGTGCATATTGTGCGGGAAATCTGCCCGTGGGTCCCTGAGGGTGGCTTTCTTGATGAAGCCGCATGGAATGTGATTGGTGAGAAAACTGAACAATTTACTTTTTATAATAAGTCTCTCCCTCAGTCTGAAGCTTTACTTTCTGTTTGGTCTAAATTACGCGATTGTGTCCGCCCACCTAAAACATCTCCCCCCTGCTCCTCCCTATGCCTCTGTCGCCCGTCCCCCTCCGGTTGCTGCGCCTTCTGCTACCTCGCAGCCACCTCTTTACGGTGCATCTCCTCCGCCTGATCCACACGATTTAGCAGAACGTGGGTCTAACTTCTCATTCAGGATACCCACCTTCGGATGATTTTCAGCCTTTAGCAGAGGTACTTGTGGACGAGACGCAGGCTCCAAACAATTCACCACAATGGACTCCTGGACTGGCAACTTTTTCCCTCTCACCCGATCCTGCCCGTCAATTTTAGGACTTACTTTTCCTTTGCTCTCGCGCCCTGTCTACCCAACAGCAACAGTGTTTTCCAGTCACACACCAGGTGCAGTCGCCAGCCACTCCTAGAGCCCTTATGCCTGTGCCCTTAGGCTCAACAGGCCACATGTGAGGACCATGAGCCAAGACGCAGTCTCAGGAGGTCCTGAGAACACGTGTCCAAGATGGTTGGGTTACAGCTTAGTTTTATGTATTTTAAGGAGACAGAAGTTACAGGCAAAGACATAAATCAACACATGTGAGGTATACATTGATTCAGCCCAGAAAGGCAGGACATCTGGAAGCAGGGGTTTTCCAGGTCATAGGTGGATTCAAAGATTTTCTCACTGGCAATTGGTTGAAAGAGCTAAGCTTTGCCTGAAGAGCTGAGTCGGCATAAAGAAATGTTTGAGTCAAGGTAAGGGGGATTGTGGAACCCCAGGTTTTATTATAGAGATGAAGTCTCTAAGTAAGCAGCTTCAGAAAGAATAGCTGGTATATGTCTCTTACTGGGCCTGAAAAGATATCAGACTGTCCAAAAAAGTCCTGGTGAGGGAAGGAGATTCTCTATAGAATGCAAATTTTCCCAAGAGACGGCTTTACAGAGCTATTCCAAAATATGTCAAAGAAATATATTTGGGGGTAAAGTACTCTGACTTCCTTCACAGTCTGTTATCTGTCATGTGATGACACACCAGCATCAGGCTGGGCCTTGGTGTTTTGTTGCTGCAAAGAGAATGTTTTGTCAGTCTCATAATCTATTTTTTAACCTTGCCGGTTTGTCATTTGCCTGAACTCCAAAGGGTGGCGGGTGCAGCAAAGGATATCTGACCTCCCTTCCCATCGTGGCCTTAACTAGTTTTCTGAGGTTTTTGTTTGTTTTGCTTTTTGAAACAGAGTCTCATTCTCTCTCCCAAGCTGGAGTGTAGTGGTGCAATCTCAGCTCCCTGCAAGCTCCGCCTCCCGAGCTGAAGCAATTCTCCTGCCTCGGCCTCCCGAGTAGCTGGGACTACAGGTGTGAGCCACCAAGCCCAAATAATTTTTGTATTTTTAGTAGAGACAGGGTTTCTCCATGTTGGTCAGGCGCTGGTCAGGCTAGTCTCAAACTCCCAACCTCAGGTGATCTGCCCACCTCAGCCTCCCAAAGTGCTGGGATTACAGATGTAAGCCAATGTGCCTGAGGTTTTTGCCTGTTTGTTTCTTTAAATATATATGTTTACCAACAAAGTTCAGTCTCTGGAGAGACTGTCAAAAATTGCCAATGTTGACTATGTATCAAGTCATCATGGCAGGGTATTGAGAAGAATTTTCCATCAGGTAAACCTCATTGGCTGCGAGCCTGCCATTGTACAAAGCTTCCTCAGGTTTTCCATGGGATCTTCTTGGCTAATGGGTGGTCCATTCAGTGGCTGGGGGTGCTTAGAATTTTATTTTTGGTTTGCTCCCCAAACTTGGTAATGTTCTTTCCTTCCTTCCCCTTTATTTCAGCCCTAGTAATTTTCTTTTTTCTCTCTCTCCTTTTTTCTTTTTTTAGACAGAGTCTCACTCTGTCATCCAAGCTGGAGTCCAGTGGCATGATCTCGGCTCACTGCAATCTCTGCCTCACTGTTTCAAGTGATTTTCATGCCTCAGCCTCCCAAGCAGCTGGGGTTACAAGTGTGCACCACCACACCCAGCTACTTTTTTGTATTTTTTAGTAGGGATGGGGTTTCCGTATGTTGGCCAGGCTGATCTTGAATTCCTGGCCTCAAGTGATCCTTCTGCCTTGGCCTTCCAAAGACCTAGTAATTTTCTTTTAACCAGTTTTTTTTCTTTTTCTTTCTTTTTTTTTTTTTTTTTTTGAGACAGAGTCTCATTCTGTCACCAGGCTGGAGTGCACTGGTGCGATCTCAGCTCACTGCAATCTCCACCACCTGGGTTCAAGCAATTCTCCTGCCTCAGCCTCCTGAGTAGCTGGGACTACAGGTGCCTGCCACCACACCCAGCTAATTTTTGTATTTTTAGTAGAGACAGGGTTTCACCATGTTGGCCAGGATGGTCTGGATCTCTTGACCTTGTGATCCACCCACCTCGTCCCCCTAAAGCGCTGGGAGTACAAGCATGAGCCATCGTGCCTGGCCCAGTTTTAATTCCTATTGAAGTTATCTATAATCATAAGAGTCAAATCCAAGGCTTGTTGCAAAAATTAGCCGATCCCTCTCACTCCATTTCCTGATCTCTAAATAATTTAATACTATATTCTATGATTTTTCAGTTTGAGGTGTATAGTGTCAACTTCTTGCTGTGGAAAATAAGGCCTAATTTTCTCTTTCTCTCTCTCTCATATACACATTCACACTTTCCGACTTCCTGTCTTCCTGAAACAATTACATCAGTTTGGTTAGACACATATTCAATGTTGTATTGATCAAGGTGTAATCAGAATTTTAGTTTTTGTTTACTCCCAAAAACTTTGTAACATTTTTTCTTTCCTTCCCCTTTATCTATTTCAGCCCTAGTAATCAGAAACCACAGAGTAATTGGTGCAGAGAAAGTTTAATATAAAGAATTATTGGCTGGGTGCGGTGGCTCACACCTGTAATCCCAGCACTTTAGGAGGCCAAGGCGGGCAGATCACCTGAGGTTGGGAGTTCGAGACCAGCCTGACAAACATGTAGAAATCCCATCTCTAGTGAAAATACAAAATTAGCTGGGCGTGGTGGTGCGTGCCTGTAATCCCAGCTACTCGGGAGGCTGAGGCAGGAGAATCACCTGAACCCGGGAGGCAGAGGTTGTAGTGAGCCCAGATTGTGCCCTTGTACTCCAGCCTGGGCACTTTGGCAGCCTGAGTGCTTTGATCTAAAGGAGACTGGAAGGCCTCCAAAGCAAGTTCTCTCTGATCTTTTCTGTTCTCCTCTCTCTCGTCCCTCTTTTTTCCCCCAAAGCAAGTCATGGAAACCAGAATTCCACTTCCCCAAGGCTGGTTATTAGAAACTAGACCCCCTCTTACACAAAGCAAGCCTTAAAACGAGAGATATCACTGTCCCCTTCCCAGTCTTTCTGTGTAGGAGCTGGACATAAAGACATTCTCTGAGCTGCCTTGCCTAATAGTTGGTCATGACTCCAATTCTGGAGGCTTCCTGCCCTATCCCCAGAGCAAGGAATGCGGCACAGAAAAGCCAAGAAGAATCTGAACATACAGGCCTTGCTGGGTCTCCCAACTCAATCCACTATCACTAGCTTATATCCTTATCCAGTCACATTTCTACATGCCTGTTCATTTTTTATTTGACTTAAGCGTTAAAATAGACAGTTTTCCTGGGTGTTTGGGGCTTTATTTCTGAAGGCTCCGGTGTCGTGTAAAACCACGATTAAATAAATGTGTTATGCTTTTCTCCCGTTAACCTTTGTTACAGGAGTTGTCCGCCATGACCCTTGCGATGGGTGAGGAAAGGATCACACCTTTTCCGCCCCTGCATTTCCCTCTATTTTCCTAAAAGCAGCACATAGATCTATAAAGAAAAAGGTGTCTGTATGAGTCAGGGTTCTCCAGGAGGACAGAACCAACAGGATATATGTGTATATAAAAGAGAGTTTACTGGGGAGGGCTGGCTCACGTGATAACAAGGCAAAGTCCTATGAGAGGCCATTTGTGAGCTGGGGAGAAGGAGAAGCCAATAGTGGCTCAGTCCAAGTCCAAAAGCCTCAAACCCAGGGAAGCCGACACTGTAGCCTTCAGTCTGTGGCTGAAGGCCTGGGAGACTCTGGGAAGCCGCTGGGGCAAGTCCCAAAGTCCAAAGGCTCAAGAAGCTGGAGTCTGAGGTCCAAGGGTGGGGAGAGCGAAAGCAAGCACCTGATGTGGAAGAAGAAAGAGCCAGAAGACTCAGCAAGCAAAGTCAGCCCATCTTCCTCACCAGCTTTGTTCTAGCTGTGCTGGCTGCCATTGGATGGTGCCCTCTACACTGAGGGTGAATCTTTCTCTCCCAATCCACTGATTCACATGCCAATCTCCCCTGGCAACACCCTCACAGACGCACCCAGAAACAAGACCAGCCACCTAGCATTCCTCAATCCAATCAAATTGGCACCTAATATCAGCATCACAGTATTCTTCCCTGCTCTCTGAAGGTTACCAGTCGGCCAGACGTGGTGGCTCATGCCTGTAATTCCAGCACTTTGGGAGGCTGAGGTGGGTGGATCACCTGAGGTCAGGAGTTCGAGATCAGCCTGGTCAACATGGTGAAACCCTGTTTCTACTAAAAATACAAAAAAAAAAATTAGCTGGTATGGTGAGGGCCCCTGTAGTCCCAGCTACCTGGGAGGCTGAGGCAGGAGACTCGCTTGAGCCCAGGAGGCAGAGGTGCAGTGAACCAAGATTGTGTCACTGCACTCTAGCCTGGGTGACAGAGCGACAATCCATCTCAAAAATAAATAAATAAATAAACATAAGAGGTTACCACTGAAGACAGCTTTAGACCCTCTCGGCCTGGAGATGAAGCCCGAGGAATTTCTATGAATGAACTGTACGAACTGGCCTCTATCTGCCGGTTCTTTGCCTTTCCTCAAGTTGCTGCCTATAGAAACTCAAAGTCCTTTTCCTTTGTCTTGTTACTTTTCTACAAATGTACTCTTCTTTGTTAAAGATGCTACATAAGCCAGTATTCCAAGCCACCACATTGAGAATTACTCATTCTCTGTGCATCTCCCATGTATTATAAAGAATATATGTGAATAAACTTCTGTTTGCTTTTCTTTGGTTAATTTGCCATCTGTAACAGAAGTCTGCTTCTGCTACAAACCTCTTGGGGTTCTTTTCCTCCCACACAAGGATACTCACGGGAGGAATGTCTCTCCTGAGGCTGGGATGGCACAGAAGTCTTCTGGGTTGCTCCAGGCCAGAGCTAGGTCACAGCCACCGGACAAGAAGGAAACATCACTCCAAGGTACAGATGTGTAGAAAACCATGCCCGAGATGGGCAAGCAGAAAACACCTCTCTGGAGGGCTGGCAGGCCCAGGCTGGGAAGCCAACTGAGGCACCCGCATGATTCACTGGGGATCGTTCCTGGGAAGGCTGTGGGAACTCAGTGGGAAGTTATCCATCCACTGCTGCTGGATCTTAATGAAGCTGTCACTAGATCTCCCCTCCCCACAATCCTCAACGCAGCCACCAAACAACAGGAGGGAAAAGCAGCAATTCCCTGGATGTTGGAAGCAACCCCCTTCCTCCTTCAGTGTCTCTCCAGCGCCCTCTACTGACGATGCTTTTAACAATATGCCAGCTGCAGGGGAGAAATAGTCAAAAGGACCCCGAATTTCACAGATCAGACAGTGCAGTGTGAATCTGGAGCTGAGCGGCAGTAAATTGATAACTGACATAAGTGTTTACCTTTTATGAATCTATTAATGTTATTGACAACTGAGTCGTGTAACATATTATGATTACTTCTCTTTCCCGACTTGACTTTTTGTTTTCTCTCTTTATTGGCTTTATTGTTTTTGTTTCTTTAATTCACCAATCCCCAAACTCTCCCTAGTAATGTAAATCTCCCCTCCTACAGGGGAAGAATACTCTCAGTCCTCATTCTGGCAATATTTGGGGCCAGGATCATGAGGCAGGTGAGGGACACATGGCAGCAGAAACCATCATCTTTATATGAGGAAGTTTATGCATCTTCAGCAGGATACCCCACGGTGGTCTTGGGGCCAATTCACAGAGGCCACTGGCTTGGGGTCTTTTCTCTACCATCTCCTTTCATCTCCCTAAGGGTGTTCTTACACATGCTCTGCCCACTCCTTTATCAACCCACTCCTCTCCTGGCTTCTCATCATTACATTTATTGATGGATCGATTGATTGATTGAGATGGAGTCTTGCTCTGTCACCCAGGCTGGAGTGCAGTGGTGCCATCTTGGCTCACTGCAACCTCCACCTCCCAGGTTCAAGTGATTCTCCTGCTTCCGCCTCACCAGTAACTGGGACTACAGGTATGTGCCACCATGCCTGGCTAATATATATATGTATTTTTTTTTTATTATTTTTAGTAGAGATCAGGTTTCACCATGTTAGCCAGGCTGGTCTCAAACTCCCAACCTCAGGTGATCTACTTGCCTTGGCCTCCCAAAGTGCTGGGATTACAGGTATGAGCCACTGTGCCTGGCTGAAGCATAAATTTTTTAAAGTTCAAATATCTAAATAGGTTTCTTCCATGGGTAGAATATTTTTTCCCATTTGTTTTGAAGATCAAACAATTTAGGATTCAAAAGAATGTGAAAGTCTTAGTACACATTCAGATGAGCTGGTCTTAAATTGCTATTCATGGAAACCTTTTCAAGCCTGAAATATTAGGAAAACTCACTGTTTCCTTTAAAAAAAAAAAAAAAGCTGGCTTTAGTTGTTGATCTTTACTGAATGAATGGATTTTCCAGATAGACAAAATTAGTTTTCTATAAGTAGCACAGAAAGGGAAGAAATAAAGTGAGTTACAACAGGCCAGCATTCAGGTGATGGCAAATCCAGGCTCTAGTCTTCGGTTAGGTGCTTAAGTGCTTGGAACCCAGTAGAAGAATAAAATAGTAATCAAAATAGTTTTACTGGGTTAAAAAAGGAGTCAGACCTCACCTGAAATTGGATTTCAGAATGTTTAAACTTGGATGTAAAATAAAACAAATATAAGAGAATTTAAGAAGGAAGTATATGTACACATTCATGCATGAATCTTAGATGAGGGAAGTCTTACTAAGCTAAACATATTGAAGTCAAAAAGCATCAAAAATAAGATTGACATAGCCTGGGCAACGTGGCAAGACCTTGTCTCTACAAAAAAAGATTTAAAAATTAGCTGGGGTGGCAGCATGTGTCTGTGGTCCCAGCTACTCAGGAAGCTAAAGCAGGAGAATTGCTGAGCCTGGGCAGTTGAGGCTGCAGTGAGCCGTGATCGCACCACTGTACTTCAGGCTGGGTGACAGAGTGAGACCCTGTTTCAGAGAACAGATAAATTACAACAAAAAATTGACAGATTTGAGCACATCAATATCCAACATCTTCCATAAAACCCGTTATGGAATAAATGTTTGTGTTCCCACAAAATTCACATATTGAAGGCTTTACCCACAATTTGCTGGTATTTGGAGTTGGGTCCTTTGGGAGGTAATTAGGGTTAGATGAGGTCATAAGGGTGGGGCCCTTATACTAGGATTAGTGTCTTTATAAGCAGAGACACCAGAGGTCTCTCTCTCTTTCTCTCTCTCTCGTTAGGACACAGTGAGAAGGCAGATATCTTCAAGCCAGGAAGAGAGCCCTCACTAGAAACCTAGAAACTAACAATGCTTGCACTCTAATCTCAGATATCCAGCCTCCAGAACTGTGAGAAAATAAATATCTGTTGTGTGAGCCATCCAGCCTATAGTATTTTATCATGGCAGCTGGAACAGAGTAGTGTATAGTAGCCTAAGGAAAGTTTAAAAACTAGAAATGTGGCAGAAAGTATTTTCAACCTATGTACTTGGCTACATGTTTACAACTCCAAAATGTATAAAAAATTTTAAAACAAATCAGCTAGAAAAATACAAATATACAAATAGAAAAATGAACAAAGGATGCAGAGAGATCATTTATGAAGAAACTACAAATTAACAACAAACAAAAGAAAATGTGTTCTCCATCATTACTGTGACAGCAGGAATAGCCCTCGCAAGATGTCTGTATCCTAATCTCCAAAACTGTGAATATGTTATCTTACATGGCAAAAGAACTTTGCAGGTAATCAGTTAAGGATTTTGAGATGAGAAGATTATCTTAGACTATCTGGGTCAGCCCCACGTAATCACAAGTGTTCTTATAAGTGAAACAGAAAGTCAGGGGAGTCCAAGTCAAAGAAAGAGATGTGAGGAAGGAAGCAGAGGTTGGAGTGCTGTGCTCTGAAGATGGAGAAAGGCGCTACCAGCCAAGGAAAGCTGGTGGCTTCTGGAAGCTGGCAAAGGCAGGGGGAATGAATTCTCCCCTAGAGCTTCTAGCAAGGAATGCAGCTCTGCCAGCACATTGACTTCAGCCCTGTAAGACTCATTTTGGACTTCTGACCTCCAGATCTGTAAGATAATAAATTTGTGTCGTTTTAAGTCATTAACTTTGTAGTAATTTGTACAGCAGAAATAGGATACTAATACAATCACTAATCAAGGACATCTAAATTAAAGGAATGATATATATGCTTTTAGATCAGCATAAATGAAAAGTGTTGGTGTGGTGAAATATAGGCACGTATACTTTTGGTAGCAATGTAAATAAGTAGGCTAGGCACAGTGGCTCACACCTCTAATCCCAGCATTTCGGGAGGCCAAGGTGGGCAGATCATTAGGTCAGGAGTTTGAGACCAGCCTGGCCAATATAGTGAAACCCTGTCTCTACTAAAAATACAAAACTTAGCTGGGCATGGTGGGATGCTCCTGTAATCCCAGCTACTCGGGAGGCTGAGGCAGGAGAATCACTTAAACCCCAGGGGTGTAGGTTGCAGTGAGCTGAGATCTCATCACTGCACTCCAGCTTGGCAACAGAGCAAGACTCCATCTCAAAAAAAAAAAAAAAGATGAAAGATGAAAACTGTTGGACTAGGATGTGGAGAAAGGGAACTCTTGTACACTATTGGTGGGAATGTAAATTACTACAGTCACTATGGAAAATAGTATGGAGGCTCCTCAGAAAGTTAAAAATAGAACTACTATATGATCCAGCAATCCCACTACTGGGTATAGAGCCAAAAGAAATAAAATGAGTATGTCAAAGACATATCTGCACTCCCATCTTTATTGCAATACTATTTACAATAGCCAAGATATAAAATCAACTTAGGTGTCCCTCCACAGATGAATGAAGAAACAAACACAGATACGCAGACACACACACACATCCATACACATAATGTAATACTAATCGGCTTTTTAAAAAAAGGAAATTTCTTTTTTGACAACATGGATGAACCTGAAGGACACGCTAACTGAAAAAGCCAGGCACAGAAAAATAAACACCTCATGATCTCACTTACATGTGGAATCTAAAAAAGTGGAACTCACTGAAGCTGAGAGTGGGATGGTGGTTGCCAGGGGCTGTGGGGTGGGGAATGAGGAGACGTTGGTGAAAACGTCCAAAGTTTCAGTTAGGAGAACTGACTTCAGGAGATCTATC
>PVKP010034159.1:0-24451 GCA_004027715.1 Plecturocebus donacophilus | reverse complement strand
TATGTGGTCACTTTTAAAATAGGTATAATGTGATACTGAGAAAAATGTATGTTTTGTGGATTTGGGGAGGAGAGTTCTGTAAATATTTGTTAAGTCTAGTTGTTCCAGGTCTGAGTTCAAGTCCTGGATATCCTTGTTGATTTTCTATCTCGTTGATCTATGTAATATTGACAGTGTAGTGTTAAAGTCTCCCACTATTGCTTTTTTTTTTTTTCTAAAAGTTAGTGTTGTCTTACCTATGTTTCACTCAATAGAAATTATTGTTAATAATTTTTAAAATCAACTCATCTTTATCATATTTTTTTCAAAACACTCATATTTCAATGTTTTTTCATATTTACATTGCATCATTTATAAATTTAGATTGTATAATTGTGATAAAACAGGATAAGTATGTGAACAAATAGAGCAGATTTTTATTATCAGAACTTTAAGCAGCAGAAGTGCTTCTCAGTTCTGAGATTCTAAGGACTGTTGTACATTTCAGAGTCAATGAGGAATGTTGATTAATGTGGTAAAACACACATACCGAGCATAAACAAGAAAAATAATCTCTAACACTTTAGATGAGTTATTTGCTAGTGGAAGTTGATAATGATATAGTTTTCAAACTGCAAAATTCAGTGGCATTTTGTTTTTTTAATCCAGATTTTGCTGAGGCACTTTCTGTGCAAATGGACACAAGTATGCACCTCCTGCCCCCAATCTTCTATATCACCTTTTGGACCTGGCAAAATACTCTCTAAGGCTAGACCAATCTTGGCTCAAACCAGGTCTGAGCTGCTCTTTGAAACTTGGAAATATTTATATCTAAATTTGAGTTAAGATAAATGGCGTTTGAGACCAGGTCACATAGTCCAAGTTTGGGGGAGTAAAACAGAATGCAGTCAGGTATGAGAGCCCAGTGTGTGCAGCACCCTAATAGGAAAGACCATGGCAAGAGAGCGTCATTAGGGCTTGAATGTGTGCACAGATTCACCACCAGCTTTTTGAAGCTTGTTTGTGTTTTTTTATGGTTGTCTTATATATGCAGCAACTAGCTCTCTCTATATTTGGCTGTGATAGAAAAGATAAAAATAAAAGATAGGGGTTTTAGATGATTTTTAATGCAATCTGAAGTTAGAAGCAGAACGTTAATAATACATGGCACAGTAGAAAGTGTTCTCAATGAATGCTTTCAGAACAAGAATTTCTGACTCATGTAGTCACTTACTCACTTAGCAGCACTGTAAGAGTCTGCAGCCTGTGTAGGTGGCAGCTTCCAGGGCATATGAATATATATGAGCATGTGAAAATAGGGATATTAAAGGTAGCTAAAACCTTGAGTCTTTTTTTTTCTTTCTATTTTCAACTTGGCCCTTAGGATAAAGCTGCACAACAAATTCAGGGATACCAAGTAGAAAACAAAATAACCAGAGTGTGCTGGATATTCCTAAACCTTATTAGATCTAAGAGAGCATACATAACATAGTGATAAGAGAGAGCGAGTGAGCCGTATTTTAATGACTGAATGTTGAATATGAAAGACAGACTAGCAATGTTTATATAGGAAATGAGTTACTTGGATTTTCCTGTGAAGTATTAAATAGTTTCGCCCTGATTTTCTTGCATTTAATAATTTGCAATCAGGTCATTCATTCATTCACTGAGTAAATATGTAAGCACCTTCTGTCTGTGATATTACACTATCCCAAGTCATTTAAAATCTTATTAAATAGCTGAGGGGTACAGGCAATGGTAACAGAACATGAGCATGGTCTAAGCAAATATTACAGAAGAGATGTGAATTGGCACCAAATAGTCAATATTTCTTCTTGGTTTAATGCAACCTAGCATTACAGAGAGGGAGAAATGACAGTGGCAAAGTAATCCTTTTATCACTGTGTCTTGGAGTTTAAGTATTTGCTTTTCCATTAGGAATTAAAGAAGGCTAAATTTATATTTTGTAGCTTACAACTTTTAGAAAGGAAAATTTTTGAGCACAAGCAACTGTGCCTTTTATTATTTTTTTCTAAGACTAGAGTTCCTTGTACTTATAGTTGGTTGACATGTGCCTGGCCTCTTGGAGTACGTGCTGTTAGTAATATGCAGTTTAGAAGTAACAGAAACTAGCTGTGAATCAGCTTACACGACTGGAGGAAAAACAATCAGTCATGACAGCAATAATTAGAATTCATCAAATTATATTCATATTCTCTCCTGTAACTTCTTTATTCTGATATTCTCCAATGCACGTTAAGAAATAATTAGAGAATTGTTTCATCCAACTGACATTTAGTTACTTATAAGCCATTGAACTGCTAGAGGCTGAACTGTGTTATCTTCTACAGTAGTTCATAATTAAGATGTTACAATGCACAGACATTGTGTATCTTTAAATGTGCATAGGAGTTCATACTATATATTTCATTATGTGTGGAAATTTTCCATATTAACCTACCTTGTTTCCATTAGTTTTAAACAAACAAAAAAGCAGGAAAACAGTGCAAACAGACTCCCCATTTTACCCTGGGTGTTTTGGAGAATTTAGTCTTTACCAATTGCCAGATACAAGAGTAGAAGCTGATTTTCCCTGGTAGATTTATTTAGAGTCAGCCTGGAAGCAACTTCTGACTTTTATTCTGTGGATGAGAGATTCCCATGACAGTGAATTAAGTGAAGTGTGAAGGTCTTGGATGCTAAGCCGGGTGTCCTGCTGCTGAGCTGATTTTGGTTGGTATTGCAGAGTAAATTCAAGTCAGTATAGCAAGTCAGTTGCAAAATGTTAGACTAAAAATGCCTGTAAAAATCAAAGCACTCACATAAAAAGATTTAACTAAAGAAATAATGAATAGGACTCAGTTTTGATGATCAAGATAATCATCATGAAGATTTTAGGAGGGCAGCACAAAGTGTCACATGATGAGGAAGGAGATGGATGGGATGGGAAGATGGCTGGATTCTTGAACAGGAGAATGAATAAAGAGAAATAAGAAATTTGAAATGGCAGTCTACTAGATATCTTACCCATAAATACATGTGTGTGAGAAAAGTCTGCTGCTTGCAAACACATTTGTAAGTGAACCAAAAATGCCCTGTGGGTTAAAGCATTTCCCCACCCATTAACATTTCAGGACAGCAAAATACATGTTTAAAAAGGAAATTAAGTTCAATAGCTTTTGGTGTGTTTGAATGGGAACATATATCATTTTTGCAAAGCTGCCGTGATACTCTTTAAACTCACAGCAGGTCTGGCCACATTTCCTTCAGTTTCACATAATGATTGAACTTGTGAACTCTCCTGTCTTCAGACATTTCAATGGTGTTGGCGCTTTTCAAAACTTTAGCTTGGAGGACTTCTCATTAATTTTATTTGTTTTTATTGCGAAATTTTTGATTATTTTATCCAGTCACTCATTGTTGGTGAAAGCAATGGAAAAAGTTACCATTCATATTCTTGGTCTTTTTTAGTTAAATGATGTCACCCAGCAGTGATTGGGGTAGGGGTTTGTGGGGAAAGTGGTAGAAAGAATACTGTGAATCATACAGAGGCTACAGGACAAGAAGATGAGCACTTGCATGTCTGGCTGTGAATAGTTCCAAAGAGAAATTAAAATTTCATTTATTGTCAGAAGAGGGACTGTGTCTCTTCTGAATACATTGGAATGTGGTTTTTGCTCTCATTGTGACAATCGTACTAATACCCATCAAGAACACATTCATTTCTGGGAAATGGTGTTTGGAATGCTTGGAAGAAAATTCTGTTTACTTCTCTATGGAGCTTCCTCTTAGCTAACTATGCAAACAAAGAACAGCTTTCTGTTCCTTTCATTTTACACCTGCATTCTATATGATAATGGGTAATATATGAGCATTTCAAAACACTAACCACAGTATTTCAAATTATTAATTGTATGGAAGTTTTTTCTCTCATCGTACAATTTCCAAACATATATTTACATGGCTTTTAGTAATTTCAACATTTTTAGATATGTACTTTTATCAAATGTCAAGCACTTTCATCATTCAGATAATCATGTATTAGGAAGCTATGAAAAAAACCACCTTATGAACACCTGCTGTACCCTAAGGACTTTACATGGGCTATCTAAGTTAATATCCATAAAAACTAGAAGAGGTAGACATTATTATATTTGTTTTGTAAATGACTACATGGCATTTGTCCAGTGTGTTCAACGTGAAGTTTTTAAACCAGGATTTGAATAAAGTCCTTTTCTTTCCCAAAACCTATGACAAAGATGAAAATAAATAACTCGTAATCTCACACCCAGAGGCAAACACTGGCAGCATTTTCTAATATATTTTATACTTTTTTAAAAACTCAAATATATGTCTCACCCTACTCCCCACCTCTCCCAGTTAGGTTCTCTGTCAGCAACAGAATTCCAATCATATGGTTCAATTGAGACCTCAACGAAGGGATGATTTGCTGAAGTGTGTGGAAGGCTGCAGAAGGCTGCAGGAGCCAGCCGGCCGGGGGACGTGGCAGCCGTTACCACCCTGGCCTGAGTGGGACTGGCAAAAAATAACGTCACTGAAGCCCAGTGAGAGCTGGAATCCTGGAGGGGGAGTTTCACGCTGGAGCTGTAGTCTAGAAGGGATGCAACCACTGCAACAGCCGCAGAGCAAAACTGGAAAGAGAAATAACCTGAGCTCCAACTCTCTTTCCCACCTCTCATTCTAGACTCCTCTTGGTCCTCTTATTGGCAGAACTTAGCTGGAAGTCAGCCTTGATGGGAGCCCAGGTGACAGGATTAGCCTCTGAGAAAACAGAGAAGGGTCAAGAGTTGTGGAAGAGTGCAGATGGTGAAAAGCCAGCACAGGGTTTTCCTACGCATAATTGTTTTCTGTTTTAGTAAAATCAACATTTAAAAATGGCTTAATAGCAGTTTGCCACCTGAATATGTCATAATCTTTTACAATGGAATATTTAGGTCATTTGAACACTTATTGTTATTAATCCTATAATAAACACCTTATAGATAACAGTTTTATACATACCTGTTATCATGTCCTTTGAATAAATTCCTGGAAGAGGAATTGGAGTTCGAAGTTCTGTGCATTTTTGAGATGCGATATAATACAACACACTGTGACCATTAAGTATGCAGACTCTTGAGGATGGGTTCTTGGCTTTGCCATTTACCAGCTGTGTGACTTTGGACAATTAATTAGCCTCTCTCAGATTCAGTTTCTTCCTCTTTAACACTTGGCTAATAATAACATATGGCTGTTTTTAAGACTAACTAATAAATGCAAAGCACTTATAATACTGTATGACTTTTAAGTACCATATAAATATTAACTATTGTTATTTGTAAGACAACTTTTTTTTTTTCCCCAAGATAGACACATTCTGTCACCCAGGCTGGAGTACAGTGACACAATCTCGGCTCACTGCAACCTCCACATCCCAGGTTGAAGTGATGCCCCTGCCTCAGGCTCCCAAGTAGCTGGGCTTACAGGCATGTGCCACCACACCCAGCTAACTTTTGTATCTTTAGTAGAGACAGGATTTCACTGTGTTGAGCACCTGATCTTGAACTCCTAACTTCAGGTGATCTGCCTGCCTCGGCCCCCCAAAGATCTAGGATTAAAGGTGTGAGCCACCATACCTGGCCGACAACCTTTTTTTGAAGGAAACACGTCTACACTGCTGGTGGGAATGTAAACTAGTACAACCACTTTGGAAAACTGTGTGGAGATTCCTTAAAGAACTAAAAGTAGAACTACCATTTGATCCAGAAATCCCACTACTGGGTATCTAGCCAGAGGAAAATAAGTCATTATATGAAACAGATGCACAAGCATGTTTATAGTAGCACAGTTTGCAATTGCAAAAATGTGGAACCAACCCAAACGCCCATCAGTCAATGAGTGGATGAAGAAACTGTGGAATAATACATACGATGGAATACTACTTAGCCATAAAAAATGAATTAATGGCAATCATTGCAACCTGGATGGCGTTGGAGATTATTATTCTAAGTCAAGTTACTCAGCAGTGTAAAACCAAACATTGTACGCTCTCACTCATAAGTGGGAGCTAAGCTATAAAGATGCAAAGGTGTAAGAATGGACTTTGTGACTTGGAGAAAGGGTGGGAAGGGTTGAGAAATAAAAGACTACAAATTGGGTTCAGTGTATATTTCTTAGGTGATGGGTGCACCAAAATCTCACACATCACCACTAAAGAACTTATTCATGTAACCAAACACTACCTGTTCCCCAAAAACCTATGTAAACCTATGTAAATAAAACAGTTTTTAAAAAGACAACATATTTTGAAAAAACATTTTTCAAAACTAGTTTGAACTAGTTTACATTTTTTTAAGCAGTCTTTAAGAGACACATGTCCCCATACTTTCACCATTTCTCTTAATCTTAGCCAATTTAATAGACCAGAGATAGTATCTCATTACCATTTTATTTTTAGTCAAAATTTAATTTGGAGATGAATGTACTTCCTTTAATATGGAAAGGATTTAAAAATCATGTACTACTTCAGGGTCATTATGAACATCAATCACCATAGTTCTGTGGTTGCACATGAGTGATGGCTAATAGAGATTTCTGGTTTGGAATATTGGCTGCAGTGTTTAATAGCTTAGTGACTATGTAAATAAGGTACACTAATGAATATTCATCAAATCTTTAGCTCAACTAAATGAATGCTCTATCAAAGGGGTTAAATGAATGCAAAGATTTTCCACTATGAAATGCTGGATACATAACAGATATACGATTCCAGTGTGGGATGGGCCCCTACTGTTTCCGAACAGCCGCCACCCTCTCATGAAACCATCCTTGCACCTGCTCATGTGGTGTGCATCTGTGCTTTGTTAGCAGTGTCACTGGCATCAATGTAGGAGATGGAACTAAACGTGATTGTTTTATATCTGTAGCTGTTAGTGCGTGGTAAGATACTTCTGGTGATAATTTTATTTACAGCTTCCTCTCTTGTGACCTCGTATCTTCCCCTCTCAAATTAGCTATTCCAATGCGTCACTATCACCATGCAGCAGGCTAAGCAATTCATCTATTCTTGAAAGAAATCTGCTCAAAACTGAAAGTAGAGATTCCTCTGTGAAGTTTAATAATGAAATTTCAATTACTTTTCCTTAAATATAATAGATAGATGCTTTAGATCTGACTCAACTATGACAGGCAAGCAAGCATGTGGTGTGTTGATGATGGTGGAGAAAAGTGATGTCTTCCTTCTGCTGGCAATTTAGTCAGAACGGCTGACACACTGAGGTTATCCAGTCAATCTGTGTAGTGGTGTTTAAGGGGGAGGGAGGCTGTGGCATATACATTTTCATAGAAAAGACTGATTGAATAATTTTTTTAATGTTTGTTTTTTTTAATTTAAAGATAAAATGGCATGTATTTACTATGTGTAACAGATTGTTTTGAATTATACACACATTGTGGAATACCCAAATCCAGTTAATTAACACAGACAATACCTAACAGTTATTGTTTTTGGATTAAGAGTACTTTACATGTTCTCAGCTGTTTATAAGAGTACAATATGTTGCCGGGCAGCATATAAAAACTGCTGACAGCATGTAAAGTATTCTCATTACTGTGGCTCATACCTGTAATCCCATCAGTTTGGGAGGCTGAGGCGAGTGGATCACCTGAGGTCAGGAGTTGGAGACCAGCCTGGCCAATACGGTGAAACCCTGTCTCTATGAAAAATACAAATATTAGCTGGGCATGGTGGTGGGCGCCTGTAATACCAGCTACTCAGGAGGCTGAGGCAGAGAACTGCTTGAACCCAGGAGGTAGAGGTTGCAGGGAGCTGAGATAGCACCATTGCTCTCCAGCCTGGGTGACAGAGAAAGACTCCATTTCAAAAAAACAAAAAATACAGTACGTTGTTGACTATAGTCACTGTTTTGCACAATAGATCTCTTTAACTTACTTGTCTAGTTGGAATTTTGTATGATTTTGACTAACATCTCTCCACCCCTGACCTCAACCACCTCAGCCCCTGGTAACCATTCTCCTCTTTGCTTCTGTGAGATCGGCTTTCTTAGAAGCCACAGAAATTTGAAATCACATGGTATTTTTCTTTCTGTGCCTGGCATATTTCTGTGCCTGGCACATTAAAATAATGCCTTCCAGGTTCATTTACGTCATCACAAATGCCAGGACTTCCTTCTTTTTGATTATGAAACAGAATTTCTTTGTAATCATGTTTTTAAAATCTATTAATCTGTCAGTGAACATAGGATCGTTTCCATATCTTGGTTATTGTGAATACCACTGCAATACATAGGAGAGAGCAGCTATCTTTTTGACATGTTACTGATTTCATTTCTTTTGGACATATACCCAGTAGTGGAATTCCTCAATCAGATGATACTTCTATTTTTAGGACCCATTTTGAGGACCCTACATACTATTTTCCATAGTGGCTGTACTAATTGACATTCTTGCCAATAGTGTGCAGTGTTGAGAGGATTTGCCACATCCTAAGATTTTTATCTTTTCTTTTTGCTAATAGCCATTCTAACAAATATGAGTAATATTCCATTGTGGTTTTAATTCGCATGATTAGTGATGTTGAGCGTCTTTTAACGTATGTATCTTGGCCATTTGTGTGTCTTTTTTTGAGAAAAGTGTATTCAGCTCTTTGATTGATTGATTGACTGATTGATTGAGATAAAGTTTTGTTCTTGTTGCCCAGGCTGGAGTGCAGTGGCTCGATCTCGGCTCACCACAACCTCTGCCTCTTGGGTTCAAGCGATTCTCCTGCCTCAGCCTCCTGAGTAGCTGAGATTACAGGCATGTACCTCAACACTCGGCTAATTTTCCATTTCTAGTAGAGATGAGGTTTCTCCATGTTGGTTAGGATGGTGTCAGACTCTCAGCCACAGGTGATCCACCCTCCTTGGCCCCCCAAATTGCTGGGATTATAGGTGTGAGCCACTGTGCCTAGCCTCACTCATTTTTAAATCAGGTTATTTGTTTTCCTATTATTGATTTTTTTTGGAGTTTCATGTATTTTGGATATTAACCCCTTATCATATGTATAGTTTGCAACTACTTTCCATTCTGTAGGTTGTCTCTTTGCTCTGTTGATTGTTTTCTGTGCTGCGCAGAAGATTTTAGTTGGATAAATTTTTTATGATTAGTTCTTTTAAAAAATTCTTTATTTAGGCCAAGGTCATAAAGATATTCTCTTCTCTCTCAGATATATTTTTTTTTTTTTTTTGAGACAGAGTCGCTCTATCACCCAGGCTAGAGTGCAGTGGCATGCTCTCTATTCATTGCAACCTCCACCTCCTGGGTTCAAGCCATTCTCATGCCTCAGCTGTCCAGGTAGCTGAGATTAGAGGCATGTGCCACCATGCCTGGCTATTTGTTTTGTATTTTAGTAGAGATGGAGTTTTGCCATGTTGGCCAGACTAGTTTCAAATTCCTGGCCTCAAGCAATTCATCCGCCTTGGCCTCCCGAAGAGCTGGAACTACAGGCTTCTCCTAGAAGTTTTATAGTTTTAGCTTTTAAATTTAGGTTTGTGATCTATTTCAAAATAGTTACTTATGTATGGTTTGAAGTAGGATCAAGGGTCATTTTTTCCAATGTGCATATGTGATTATTCCAGTTTTATTTGTTGAAAAAATTTTTCCTCCATTAATTACCTTTGTGCCATGAAAATCAATTAAATGTATTTGTCTGAATATGTTTCTTAAATTACTATTCTTTGTTATTGCTCTGTTTGCCCATCATAGTGGTTTTCAAAGTGTGGTCCACAGATCCATGGGGTTTTTGAAATTCTTTTAGAGGGTTGTGAGGCCAAATTATTTTCATAATAATAGTAAAATAATTTTTTTTGCACTGAATTGATATTTGTACTGATTGTGTAAAAGCAATAATGGGTAAAATTCTTGGTGCCTTACTATGAATCAAGGCAATGGCACCAAACTATACTTATTGTCATTGTATTCATTACTAGAACTTCCAGTACGATGTTGAAAGGGAATGGTGAGAGGGGAATTTTTGCCTTGTTTCTGATCTGAGTGTGAAAGATTCTGGTTTCTCATTATTAAATATGATATTAGTTGTAGGTATTTTGTGTATACTCTATCCAGTTGAGATAGTTTCAGTCTATTCCTAGTTTGCAGAGTCCTTATCATGAATGGGTGTTTGGTTTTGTCAAATATTTTTTCTGCATCTATTGATCATACAACATATGATTTTTATTCATTAGCCTGTTTATGTGATACATTATATTACACTAATTGATCTTCAGATGTTGAACCTGCCTTGCATATCTAGGATAACTCCCACTTTGTTGTGGTATATAATACTTTTTAGATATTGTTGAATTCTGTTTGCTAACATTTTGTTGATGGCTTCTACTTCTGTGTTTATTTAGCATCTATGTATTGGTCTATAGTTTTCTTGTAGTATCTTTGTCTGGTTTTTGTATTATGGTGATTCTGGCCTCATAGAATAAATTAGGAAGTATTTCCTATGCTTCTATCCTTTGAAAAAGATTGTAGAGAACTTTCAGAATTTCTTTCTTAAGTGTTTGGTAGAATTCACCAAGGAATCTTTCTAGGCTTGGTGGTTTCTGTTTTGGAAGGTTATTAACTATTGGCTCAATATTTTTAATAGATAGGAGGCTATTCATATAGTCTGTCTCTTCTTGTGTGAGTTTTGACAGACTGTCTTTCAAGAATTTGGTTCATTTCTTCGAGGTTATCAAATTTGTGTGTACAGAATTCTTCATAGTATTTCTTTGTTATCGTTTTGATGTTTATGTGATCTGCAGTGATGTCCTCACTTTCATTTCTAATGTTAATAATTTGTGTCTTCTGTTCATTTTTCTTAGCCTGGCTAGAGGCTTATCAATTTTCTTGATCATTTCAGAGTTATCTTTTGGTTTTGTTGATTTTCTCTATTGATTTCTTATCTTTGATTTTATTGATTTCTGCACTAATTTTTATTCTTTTGTGTATTTTGGAGTTAATTTACTTTTTTATCTAGTTTTCTAAGGTAGACACTTAGAAGATTTTATATCTTTCTTTGCTTCAAACATATGCATTGAATACTATAAATTTCCCTCTAAGCACTGCTTTTGCTGCCTCACACAATTTTCATTTTTATTCTAGAATTAGTTGAATAGTTGTATTTTCATTTTTATTCTAGAATTATTTTTAAATTAAAATTTAAATTTGTTTACTGCTATAACATAGAAGCACAATTTACTTTTGTTTATTGACCTCATAACCTGCAATCTAGCTCTGTTTATGACTTTGTGTGTGTGTCTGCGTGTGTGTGTGTGTGTGTGTGTGTGTTTATTCCTTAGCTTTCTCTATGTAAACTATCATGTTATCTCCTTACTGAGACAGTTTTACTTTCTTTTTTATCTTTACGCCTTTTATTTATTTTGCGGTTTAGATTGGGACTCCTTAGAAGAGCGTAACGAGTGGTCTTTAAATGGCCTTCCCATGTTTGATGAGGGTGATAACAGGAGCTGTCAGGTGGCGATGAATTTTTTGTAAGCGAAAACTCAGTGGGATCCAGAAATAAAAGCCTTGAGGAACTTTAGGATAGGAACTGAGATTTGGTTTAGTTTGGATAAGGACTTTGCCAAAAGCTACCTGAACCTTGAGGAATTTCTAACATTTGGAAAGGACTCTACTGAGATCAGTCTGTTTTCTGAAAAGGAATCTATCTTGGAAAACTGCCGCATTAAGTGTTTTTCTTAGGATAATATGAATACTATTGCTCTAACGGTGGCAGATTGCTTGTAAGGGATTCCACCTCCAGCACCCCTTGCCTGAACTCCTTCCCCAAACAAGTGAATGCAAGCTCTCTGCCACCTGCAGCTGACTCTTCCCAGACAGCAGGTGCACATGGCGCTACTGCTGGAGTTAGAGAAGGGTGAAGACTTGGAAGTCACCATGTCTCTCATTCAGAAAAGGTGGAGTGTGTGATACACATGCCTAAGTTCAAACATGGTCATCCTCATAAAACATTGTTGATGTGGCGAAGGGAATCATGAGAACATAGTTTTCAGAGAGTTGGTTAGCACCAACTTAGGCAAAAAATCCACATTGCACTTAACTTGCATTGGCCTGAATTAGCAGAAAGACGTGATGTGAGACACTAATTTGAAAGTTGACTGTTTTCTTTGTCACACAAAATGTCTATATTGAGCATCTGCACTGTGTTCACCACAGTACAAGATATTCTAAGACAAGAAGTTATACTAGCTCTGTCTCAAACAGTGATCGGAGAAATAGCTGCTTTGTACAGAGTGAAATTTCACGATGTTATTGAGATAACGTCAACTGTGGACTGGAAGTCCTTGGAGATGTGGCAAACACACATACAGAAGCACATACATTAAAAACCAAGGAGAAAAAGCTGGTGCTTTCTCAAACCAGAGTGTTTATACACAGAGTGCTTTTTGAGATAAGCGGACTAGAAATTCTTTTACCGCAGTCTGCTTTCCTACTTAATTGAAATTTGGGCTCATTTATATAACAAAATGTATTAAAAGAGATTAAGAATGAGGAATAAATGAGTAACATTCATTTACTGTCACTTATTAAAGATTACTGGTGTAGTAGGAACAGACCTAGGACTTAGAGACACACAGATAAGGAAGGAATAGCCTTGTGGTTAAGATACATTCCTGTTGAAGGAAATAAAGGATACTTTTTTGAATAATTGCAATGAAGTTTAATAATAGTACAAGTTTGAGAGATATTCATAAGGACATTGAAGTTTAGAAAGGCTTATTGTCAAATATATTTATATAGCTATACATGTATATTGTTGTTAAACTTGAATTTTAATATACGTGTAATAATTGTAAAGTCATTTATGGACTCCATGGTTTTTCTATTTTTTTTAATCTATTTGGTATGTAAGTTGTTTGCAAATGAATTCGCCGAGATTTCATTTACTAATTTGACAAATGTTTGTTGACCGTCTACTACATGCTAGGCATGGTTAGGCCTTAAGAGTAGAGATGATACTATATAGTTGCTATTATCACAGAGATTAAAATCTAGTTAAAAGATACAGGAGTGAACAGGTAGTAATGAAGGAATGTTAACGAGCCATCTTATATTCTGAATGCCACAAAAGAAGGGCAGTCCAATCTGGGTTGAGGGAAGAAGCAATCAGGGAGGGCTTCCAGGATAAAGCTTTGTCTTGAAGGATAAACAAGAACTGGCCAAATGAAGGTGTTGAGTACCTGAGATTGGCATAAGAAGTTTCAAGTAGGGGTAATTGTAGCTCTATTTCTAATAGCTTGCTGTCAAATAGAAAAAGAAATGATGGGATATAGTCAGAGAAGAATCTTTGGTTTCTTTCCTCTGAGTATTTGAAGTGGGGAAATCACATAAGGAGATTTGTGTTTTAGAACTTTTGCCTTCTAAATAAGACTCCATGTGAGCAGAAATGTTTGACATTGCACTCATAAAAAGAAGGACTGATAAGCCATACTGGGAAAAACTATTTCACACAGAGACACACATAGACATAGGCTGAAACACATGTGTGTAACCACAGTGCTTCTGTCTAATGGAAACATAATGTATCTAGTATGTGATTATTAATAATATAAAAACTTACATAATTAATAATATAACCAATTTTTAACATTGCATTGTTTTAGAAGGCTGAAATGGAAGGATCACTTTCAGGGGTTCAAGACCATTGTGGACCATAATAGTGAGACCCCATCTCTACAAAAAATTTTTTAAAAATAAATCAGCATGGTGTCGTGGCACATGCCTGTAGTTCCAGCTACTTGGGAGGCTGAAGTGGGAGGATCACTTGAGATCTAGGAGTTGAAGGCTGCAGTGAACTACAGTTGTGTCACTGCACTCCAGCGTAGGTGACA
Organism: Plecturocebus donacophilus; assembly: GCA_004027715.1. NCBI lineage: Eukaryota > Metazoa > Chordata > Mammalia > Primates > Pitheciidae > Plecturocebus > Plecturocebus donacophilus. The sequence continues at coordinate 10,571 of PVKP010034159.1, read as the reverse complement.
GAGCAAGATCTTGTCTCTAAGAAAATAAACAAAAAACCTCCCCCCACCCAAATACCCATTACTTTGTATAATATGACATTATTCTTCCTTTCTCTTTGTTTTTCCTTTACACCCAAATATTTATGAAGTTCTTCCAGCTAAAAGATACCTGCTTAAGCATGTGTGTTTATATATGTTTTCTAGACCATTTTAGGAGGAAGTATTGAGGAAAAGGTAAATGCAAAATCATTAGCGTTCTTGGAGTTGACTTTTTTGTTTTTATTCTTCAAGCCTATGTGAGCAAGTAAAAACGATGTATAGGTCAGGCTCAGCTAGAAGATGAAGATAAAATTTTTTGTGTGTGTGAAATATATCTGTTCCATAGGCCTCCCACATTGGTCATTTTCAGTTGGTGCATAAGGTCACTTAAGGAGCTGATTTTCCTTTCTTGCCTCATTTTCCACATATGAGCTCAATATGCCTTATTTTCCCCACTTAATGTAACCCTTTTCTGCTTCGTCATTTTGGACTTCAAGTCAGGAAGAGATGGTAATCAGAAAGAATTGAAGAAGGATTTTTCTAGCATCTGAACTTTTGGAGTTGACTTGATGAGCTCCAATGTAAAGTAGTATTTGACTTTGTACTAAGCCATGGGCAGCATATTTAAAAAGCTATCACATGGGCTAGAAATTGCTGAGAGACCCAACTTGATATTGAAATGGTTCAGAATCATGACCCTCTTGTTTGAATTGGTGTCTCCTGGGTGATACTTTTTTGTTTTTCCTTTTGTTCTTACTTTTCTTTGGCTTATAACACCCTCTATCCTATAATATTACAATAACCTTTACTTAGTCTAAGTGAGAAGAAATTTGCTAAGCAAGGCTAACTTTTCTTTCTGTTTTTATAACTATTACTTTTTGCTTATTTTTACTGTAGAATCACTCTGGTCCCTATCTAATATAACTAAGTGGAGAAGAATTTCCTTTTCAAGTAAACTTTAAAACATGCTGAGTTATAAAATATAGCAATATTGATGATCATTGGGAAAAGGGAAAAGTCTTACATTTGGAAAGTGTAACCAGAGCTGTGACAAAATTTTAATCTGATTGAAAGAAGAGAGAAAATTATTCAAAATAGCAACATGATAATTCATAAACCTGAAGTTTCTTGCACATTTCTACTTTGTGAATAACTTTCACCATCTTATTTTTTATTCCTTCATTTTTAAGTAATATAACATCCAGAAAACAAGCAGCAAGAAGAACTAAATACCTTTTGAGAGAATGCTATTTGCAGCCAAGTATTTTTGAGGCTCAGGGACTATACATAGATTAGATTACATTCAAATATATAATTTAGAGTGGCGTCTTCTACAACAACATCTAAATGATGAGACTCAGTTGTTGCTTCTAATAGTAAAGGAAAAGAAAAATAATTTGAGAAGAGGAGAGAGAAACGGTAGAGTTTCCAGAAAAAATCCTTAGATATGCCTTATTACTTATGCATATTTGGAAAATGGAGCAGAGAGAAATGAATTAGGCAGCTGTGTGCTGCATCAGATATCCCAAGTGATCTGATAAATATGTATGTCATAGTTTACCTACTTAAAACTGTGTCATTTCAAAACAAAAGATTGTATTAATGAAATTCTATTGTGTTACAGCCAGAGAGGTGATTCTCTTACAAAATTAAAAGAAAGTAGTTTTGCTTTTAAGTTAACCTTAGCTTAACTTAGGAAAAGGAAAAGGAAAAGGAAAGCTTTTAAGTTTTCCTTAGCATTTATGTACGTGCCCTCTCCTTGCAAATTCTGCCCGAAAGTATTACTGATTATCAATAGTACACTTAATAAAATATTTTTATCTTGTATATATCCACTGTTTATTCTGATTGCCTTACTTTGGTGAACCTAGTAGCCGTAACTGGACACTTTATGTTGTTAACACAATGATCTAGTTTTACTACATTGGGGTACTGGAATTTAAAAAGGAAAATAGGTTTTAAACTCAACTTGAATTTTTATCTCGGGTTGATGCAACATAGTGTCCTCGGTGCTTGTTAAAAGTACAAATGCTCAATCTCTAGGCCACTTAAACTAAACCAGAAACCCTGAAAAGATGGTCAGCATTTGCATGCTCCATAAATGTGACGGGTGAGTCAGCTGATTGGGTTCTACTGGGCTGGAAATGGTTGAGGGATCTCCAATGGCATCTCAATTGATTACATCTTCTGAAAAGTGTTTCCTTTAGATTAATTAGCAGCCACCTGGCCAAGGCATCATATTTCCTGTCTTTTCAACCTGGTTTTGTGCCCAAGGTCTCTGATTCTCAATCCCCTAGGGAACAGAGACAAGAGATAGGATACTGCATCATAGACTTGCTTGTGTCAGCAAAAAGAAGAGCTTCCTCCTATGCATTATTGTGAGTCTGTCTTTTATAAAACTTACCGTGCTTCCCAAGTCAGTGAGAGCAGCATTCAGATGAGTTGTGAGGATTAGATGGTGATGGTACAGACGTCTCCTCAGCTACCTCTCTATCTTTCACGAGTAATAATATAACAAATGAGGTTTTCACATTTAAAGATATGATCCCAGGGAGGAAATACTCACTGCAAGCTGTTGCCAGACTAGAAGCCACTTATGCCAGAACATTTGATAGTCCTTCTTGGCTCTCTGACCACGCTTGAGATGGAGCCAGCATTTTACTTTATTTTGACTTGGGTTATAATGATTGTTTTCCCAACAATAATTACAACATTGTGTACCAATCCTTTTCATTGTTTGCAAATATCTTTGACTCTTTTAAGGCTAGTAAGTAACTAGCCTAGGTATTTTATGATAGAAAGTATGAATTAAATATACAAATTGCCTATAAGGGGCTTATAGGCTAATAAGAAAAATAAATGACAGATTAGTAATTAAAACTGAAAGGAAAGTCATTCTTACAGTAAGGGAAGTACAAACTAACTGCTATGGGGGAGTTTGGAATGTATTTCTAGGAATAATGTATTTGTTGAGGAATAATTTACTTCTAGCTGGGAGCAAGAGATTGTCAGAGACATTGTGGAGGAGGTGATTTGTGAATATGACTTTGAAATAAATCTGAATGGTGACCTCTGGTGATGTGGTTGTTGGCAGACAGAGCAAAGTGGCAAAGGCACAGGAAGGGTGAGTATGGAGGACTTTATATGAGGACTATGGATAGTTCAGATTGGCTACTGGAGATTGGAGCCAAATTAGAGAACCTTAGTTCTTAGCTAGGTGATTCAGACTTGCTTTGTGGTTAATTGGAGAGGCAGCAAAAGTATTTTAACCGGGAAGAACATTTTTTAGTAAGATTATTCTGGCAGCAAGAAGTAAAAAAGGAAGAGACTAGAAAGAAGGAAAGTGTAGTTGAGGAAAAGATTGTCTAACTCTTGTCACACTTTAAAATTAAACTCAGCTGGTATGACTTTAATAATTTTTAAATTTACAGAGCAGTCAGGGAATTAACTATCCTATGGAAAATTCCATTAATGACAGAGTCTGGCATGACAACATCATTAATGATAAGAGTATTTGAATTTCAAGACTATATCCAGATGATGTTTCTGCTACTACTACTTCATTTTTCCAGGATACATTTAATTCTTTGAAGTGTTTTTACATTTAAAGTATGGCATTGCATCCTCAATTTATTTGAACAATGTACACTTAAGTGTACATAAAATTCCAATTAAACTATTATATGAAAAACATCCTTCTGCTCCTGTGTTTCTTCCTACATCTATAAGCTCTGTAGGTTTAAACATGCATCCAACAGCATTTAACACTGGCAAATTTAAATGCTGATGAGATGGTATTTGAACTGATCTTTTTCTTTCTCACTGTGCCTAATGGATTACTAAATTTAAGTGCTCAGGGCATACTTTTGCCCTCCTTTGTGGGTGCCTGGCTCTCATTGACGTCAGTGGGAGCCCTGTGTCTCTGTAGGGCAGAATTTGGCACGTACATGGAGAATATTTTTAAACTATAAAATTGAATTACAAAGGTATTGCATCTGCTTTTTATATAGTCATTGTTTGGTTTATTAAATAATATTTCATAAATCTAGCCAATTTTGCAGGACCTACATATTTAGCTAAGCAAGCTATTTTTAGAAATTATACAAAAAGGAGAGTGCACTTCCCTTTTAATTTAACATCAGAGTTGCTTAGGACTGGATTTACAGAAATGAGAATGGTATGCAGTTGAAAGTAAGTTTATTATTAAACTATGCTTTTATTTTTAGCAAACATGCTGGGTAGTAAAATTTAGTTTTGCATTTTTGTTTTGAAAACACAAATGAAATTGTAAACAAAATATTAAACAGATCCTTCTACTGATTTAAACATAGCTTTGCCTCTTTTTTTTTTTTTTTTTTTTTTTTTTTTTTTTTTTTTTTTTTTTTTTTTTTTTTTTTTTTTTTTTTTTTTTTTTTTTTTTTTTTTTTTTTTTTTTTTTTTTTTTTTTTTTTTTTTTTTTTTTTTTTTTTTTTTTTTTACTGGTAGCATTGGTTGGATTTCATGGAGCATATTTATGGTACCAGTGTCAGAATAAAGATAACTGAGGGTTCTTTCCTTTTACCTCAGGTTCCTACATCTTTAGCCAGATTTTTTTATTTTAAACCAACTCTCTTATGCCCCTTGTTGTCCACCTCTCTCAACTCCAGTCCAGGGGTAGGGCAGGTGCTTGTGAGGGCAGAGGTGGATGGACACCAGCCCTCCTGGGAAGTCCTTACCAAATAGAATAGAACCATGTTGCTTATCTATCATCTGATGGATGCCACAGTCCCTAAGGTTGTGGTCCTATCTCCAAAACTTGTTTTCTGAACAGCAGCAATGCCGAGTTGTTATTTTTCTACGCATTTGTTGTGTGTCTGAGTAGTTTTGATAGTATGTGGTCTTCGATAATGCAAAAGGACTTTCACATCCACAGGTGTGCAACACTTTGCATCCTCTGTCATTGGATATTATCATCACTGACAGAATACATCTCAAACTTCTTGATGTCTTTCTCATGTTGCAAGCTGCAAGCTAACCCATTAATAATTGCATTTTTTGGAGGCCTTCCTTTGAAATGTCCAGAAAAGAACTCAAACTGAAAATCCTTGGGTTTTTGGGGGCTGTGCAGTTTTAACCCTGTTTGCAGATTTACCTTCTGAATTAGTACAATGCTTATAATTTTTAATTTTTTTTTTTTTTTTTGATAGCTCCCACATTCCTTTGGGAGAGGATCTGGAGAAGGAGTCCCAATTTTTTTTTTTTTTTTTTGAGATGGAATTTTGCTCTTGTTGCCCAGGCTGCAGTGCAATGGTGCAATCTTGGCTCACCCCAACCTCTGCCTCCCGGGTTCAAGAGATTCTCCTGTCCCAGCCTCCCTAACACTTGGGATTACAGGCATGCACCACCATGCCCAGGCAATTTTGTAATTTTAGGAGAGATGGAGTTTCTCCACATTGGTCAGGCTGGTCTCAAACTCCTAATGTCAGGTGATCTGCCCACCTCAGCCTCCCAAAGTGCTGGGATTGCAGGCCTGAGCCACTGCATTCAGCAATGCTCATGATTTAAAGAGTATATACTTTTGGTAAAATTCAATGAATATCACCTGGGGATATTCACCTTTGAATTTCAATACAACAACTTGAAGGAAAATGGTACCATTGGCAAAAATACTAACATAGGCCAATTCTGAATCTTGGAGGAGATGTAGAAAGTTCCCCGATTTTGTACTTCATTGTTTTAAGTCTGCTTCTTTGGAAAACATGCCAGCAAGAGCACGCTGGGGAGAGAGCCAGACATTTCTGTGATCCCAACATGTTTAAATGTTGCTACGGTAGACATGAAAATAAACAGTGAAAACCTCCTACTCCAAGTGGAAACGTTTCTCTTCTTACTGAAAATTATAGAACCCAACAGGACTCAGTAGGAGATATTATAATTTAGCAAGACCAGGAGCACTTGGAATCCTTGGGCATATATATCATTTTGTTCCACCTCTTCCTTTTATAGATGAAACAATGGCAAATGGGAGAAATTAAGTGATAACTGCACAGCCAGGTAGTGACAGAGTTGGAACCAAAGCCGGGTTTCCTGCTTCATTATTCCGGTGTGGCTTCTTCTTCAAATTTTTCTTGAAAAATGTTTAGAAACTATTCCGCCTTCCTCCTGCCCTTCTCCATGCCTTCCACACTCAAAATTCCAGCAGGTATCCCTGGTGATGAGAGGATGGGCTGGTGGCATTGTTAATATTTGAACAATGTCTCAATGTATTGGCAGGAAAAAATTGAGTTTTGCTTTTCTCTCCTCCCTCCCACCCTGCCACGTTCCTCTTTTCTCCAGAAGTTTAAACAACATCTTGATATGGCACTTGGACTATACCCTTCACAAAGGGTGTTTTATAACACCCCAATAAACACTTGCCTAGTGTTCTGTTCCTTTATATCTCTTTTAGGTGACTTTGGAAAACTGAAAAAGAAATTGCATTTTAACAAAAGACTTCAGTCTACTTTCCCAAAGGTTTGACTAAGAATGTAAATTTCTAGGTTTCTGCCAGGTTGGTTGAAGGGACTTTCGAGCACAGTAGTCATTTGGTGTAACACAAATCACAACAAAGGTGACTGTTCTGTCTATTTGTAAGACAAGTGTTAGCTTCTGTTTTCCGAACTTCGATGAGACCATAAGGGATGCCGACAACACCCTTGAAGGGATATTCAAGAGTGTTTTAGAGTTTTAATGTAAACATCATTGGCGCATAAGAGCCATGGAGGACCTAGGTGGTCTGAAGGACTTAACTTGAAACAAAGCAAAACAAACAAAAAGTGAATGTTAGAGTCAGGAAGACAAGATCGACTTACAGATATGTTTCTCTTCCTTATCGAGATACAATTTACATAGAGTCAAGTGCCCAAAATGTATCTAGCCTGTATACCTGTATACCTCCATGCAGCCACGTTTAAGATCAAGATAAAGAATATTCCAGCATCCCAGTAGGCTTGCTCATGGAAATGCTTGTTAAAATATTCTCACAGTCTTTTGTAACACCACTAAATATTTATAATGTTTATTTGGCTGTAGACGTTAATGTCATCATAGCCATGTTTCTCCTCTTTGACTTTACCCTCTAAACTTAAAAGTGCACATTCTTTATCAACAATTATTAAGATAAGAGGAAGTCACCTAATCAACAGATAAAATTTTAGCTCTGAAATTTTATTAGCTATTAAACTTGGCTGGCGATAAGAATTGGGCCTAATTCCTCTAAAAATTTTTTATTTTTTGTAAACTATGCAGGACTTCTGTTCTTCACAAATTCCTTCACAGGAATTGTTTAAACTAGATAACAGGAGTAAAGTCAATAGCAATGTCCTAATTGCAAGTTTTGTCTGCCTGCAAGGAACTAATAAATTCTGTATCAGATTTGTTTTTGGTATCTTTTGGATATCTAGAAGGTTGGAATGAATGAAGAAAATTTATCTGTGGACAATTAAGGGACTTATTTAAGATCATAAAGAAGGGTCAGTTTAAAGTATATGAAAATTTGGTTCTTCTGAGAAATGAAAACATTTAAAATGTTATTAACTGTAGTCTCTATCTTCTAGACTTTATACTTGAACTGTCCAGTGCTTCTGCCAATCATGACTGGACTTCTAAGATTTTGAGCATTTCATTTTGCAACGAGAGAAACTAAACCCATGGTTTGGGATTCATTGTATTTCAGACCTGTGCAAGAGCCTTTAACGCTTCACTTCTTCTGCTCTAAATAATGATTTCTGTCTTCTAGGAATTTAGAAACTATGACTTCTGCTTCAGTGGTTTGCTAATAATAAAAAAGGACAGAAAAACATGAAAATTTTGTTTTCTTTTTGTCACATATTTTTTCTTTGAAATACTGCAGACTAGCAAGGTATAAACAATGGTCTAGGTTTAAAACATTGTTTTGTTTTCTATTTTGTGGATAATCTTTCCTTTTGTCTTCTTTGCTTGAACTTTTCCCAGAGAGAGAGGAACACTATCTTATCTCATATTATGTTTATTACTATTTCAGAGTTTAAATAAATGAATGGATTGTGCAAGTATTGAAATGTTTTTGATTATTTAGATAATTATGAGCTGCCTTTCTGAAAGCAATAGTCTTATGTCATAATTTAAGATTTTGATTTCTGGGTAAGAGTTTTGAGAATTGGAAATTGGGAGTTCTAATGGTGAATGTCTTAACTATACTTAGAATTTCTGCTTTTTTGTAAGACGGAAACTTTAGAGTATTAAATGCATATGTGAATGGAAGGCAACAGTGAAGTGAGGTCATGCCATTTTCCTGGATTATTTTTACTAATAGGATGTTCATATGATTTGACCTTTTGCTCTCACTGTTTCAACTACATTGAGTTATGGCATCCAGAAGAGGGAATGTGAGTTTCCTGTTGTATTCTCCACTGGCAGGTATGACATGTATCAGGTTGCATTTTTTGGGGGGAGTCACACTTGGATAAGCCATTCATGGGCAAGAAAGAGACCAAGAAGATGAATTAATATCTGTGTCATATGAAGTACAGTGAAAGGGAATGAGCATATTCAGCTCATAGAAGAGAAAATGTTTAGGAGAAATAGAAAGTAATTTTCAAATATTTAAAGGGCAGAGAGGGGTCATAAGCATATTCAATGATTTATGACTCCAAAGGGTAGCACTAGAATTGATGGTCACTAAACCATTTTGATTCTTATTCTATAATGCTTTTTGTTCCTTTCTACTTCAAAGTTAATATTTTAGTGCACACCCTCCTATATTAATGCTTCCTGGTCTACTGTAATAAGATCTCCATTTATCTCCCTGCTTTGGACGGTTTCCACTTTGAATCCCATCAATATGTTGCTTCTAGCTTAATATTTCTGAAGCATGGAAGAGATCCAAGATGGCTGATTAGCAGCAGCTCAGGATGGTAGCTCCCAGGGAAAGCGCAGAGAGTGAGTGGACACTACACTTTCAGACGAATTTTTGTTACCCGCAGACCGGGAGATTCCCGGCAGAGGAGCCCCACGGGTCGCCAGCATGACTCTTTGGGCTGGCATGGCGCTTCTCAGTGCGGAGTGTACGGGACTGGGTGTCCTTTTAGTCAGGCTTGGCTGGTCCCATCTCTGCAAGGGGAACAGCAATTGGAAATGCTGAGGACTGACAGTTTCACAGCAAACACAGCCAAACCTGGGAAGGTCCAGCCCTGTGGGGAAGGGGTGTCCACCAAAGTAAAACTAAGAAACAAAGAACTTCATCACTGGGTGGAAAGAGATCCAAGATGGCCAATTAGCAGCAGCTCAGGATTGTTGCTCCCAGTGAAAGCACAAAGAGTGACTGGATGTCGCAATTTCAGGGGAATTTTTATTGCCCACAAACTGGGAGATTCCTGGCGGAGAAGCCACATGGGTTGCTAGCGTGACTTTTTCGGCTGGCGAGACTTTTGCCGGCGTCCCGGTGCAGCGCTTCTCAGTGCAGAGTATACGGGACTGGGTGCCCTTTGAGTCAGGCTCAGCTGGTCCCATCCCCACAAGGAGAACAGCAATTGGAAGTGCTGAGGACTGAGAGTTTCACAGCAAGCACAGCCGAACCCAGGAAGCCCTAGCTCTGTGAGGAAGGGGCGTCCATGGAAGGAAAACTAAGAAACAGAAAAAACTTCATCACCAACAAGCCGGACGTCCACTCAGAGACCCAATCTGAAAGTCGGCAATTACAAAGATGACAGGTGGATAAATCCACAAAAATGGGAAGAAACCAGTGCAAAAAGGCTGAGAACACCCGAAATCAGAATGCCTCTCCTCCTACAGGAGATCGCAGCTCCTCATTAGCAAGGGAACAAGGCCTGACAGAGAATGAATGTGATGAACTGTCAGAATCAGGCTTCAGAAGGTGGATAATAAGAAACTTCTGTGAGCTAAAAGAACATGTTCTAAACCAATGCAAAGAAACTAAGAACCTTGTAAAAAGATTTGACGAAATGCTAATGAGAATAGACAACTTAGAGAGGAATATAAGTGAATTGATGGAGCGGAAAAACACAAAACGAGAACTTCGTGAAGCATGCACAAGTTTCAACAGCCAAATTGACCAAGCAGAAGAAAGGATATCATAGGTTGAAGATCAACTCAATGAAATAAAATGAGAAGGCAAGATTAGAGAAAAAAGGGTAAAAGGAATGAACAAAGTCTCCAAGAAATATGGGACTATGTGAAAAGACCTAATCTACATTTGATAGGTGTACCTGAATGTGATGAAGAGAATGAATCCAAGCTGGAAAATACTCTTCAGGATATTATCCAGGAAAACTTCCCCAACCTAGCAAGGCAGGCCAGTATTCAAGTCCAGGAAATACAGAGAACACCACAAAGATACTCCTCAAGAAGAGCAACCCCAAGGCACATAATTGTCAGATTCACCAGGGTTGAAATGAAGGAGAAAATGCTAAGGGCAGCTAGAGAGAAGGGTCGGGTTACCCACAAAGGGAAGCCCATCAGACTCACAGCAGATCTCTCAGCAGAAACCCTACAAGCCAGAAGAGAGTGGGGGCCAACATTCAACATCCTTAAAGAAA
>PVKP010034158.1:0-24446 GCA_004027715.1 Plecturocebus donacophilus | reverse complement strand
CCGAAACAGCCGAGCCGGCCAAACAGCCGCGCCAGCCGAAACTGCCGCGCTGGCGACCCGTGGGGCTGCTCTGCCTGGGGATCTCCTGGTCTGGGGGTAATAAAAATCCGTCTGGAAATGCGGCGTCCACTCACCCTCTGCACCCTCACTGGGAGCTGCAGTCCTGAGCTGCTCCTATGTGGCCATCTTGGATCCTCCCAATGAAAAGAAATTAACAAAACGTCTGAGAAATATGGGATTATGTAAAGAGACTAAATCTACGACTGATTGGGGTACGTGAAAGAGATGAGAATAGAACCAATTTGGAAAACATGCTTCAGGATATCATCCAGGAGAACTTCACCAACCTAGCAAGACAAGCCAACATTCAAATTCAAGAAATACAGAGAACCCCAGTAAGATACTCCATGAGAAGAACATCCCCAAGACACATAATCATCAGATTCTCCAAGGTCAAAATAAAAGAAAAAAATGGTAAGGGCAGCCAGAGAGAATGGCCCAGTCACCTACAAAGGCAAAGCCCATCAGACAACAGTGGACCTCTCAGCAGAAATTCTACAAGCCATAAGAGATTGGAACTCTATATTCAACATTCATAAAGAAAAGAATTGTCAACCCATAATTTCATCTCTGGTCAAACTAAGCTTTATATATGAAAGAGAAGTAAGATCCTTTTCAGACAAGCAAATGTTGAGAGAATTCATTACTACCAGACCTGCTTTACAAGAGGTCCTGAAGGACACACCAAAAACGAAAAGGAAAGACCATTACGAGCTGCTACAAAAACACACTGAAGTACACAGACCAGTGACACTGTGAAGCAACAATATAAACAAGTTATTTCATAACCAGCTAGCATCATGATTACAGGATCAAATCCATATATAACAATACTAATCTTAAATATAAATGGGCTAAATGTCCCAATTAAAAGACATAGAAAGGCAAGATGGATAAAGAACCAAGACCCATCAGTATGCTGTCTTCAAGAGCCCCATCTCAGATGCAAAGACACGCAGGCTCAAAATAAAGGGATGGAGAAAAATTTACCAAACAAATAGAAAACAGAAGAAAGCAAAGGTTGCAATCTTAGTCCCCGACAAAACATACTTTAAACAAAGATAGAAAAAGACAAAAAGAGCATTACATAATGGTAAATGGCTTAATTCATCAAGAAGACCCAACTAAACTACATATATATGCACCCAATACAGGAGCACTCAGATTCATAAAGCAAGTGCTTAAAGAGACTTAAACTCTCACATAGTAATAGGAGGAGACTTTAACACCCCAGTGACAATATTAGGCAGATCATCAAGACAAAAATCAACAGAGACATTCAGGACTTGAACTCAGCTCTAGATCTAGTGGACCTTATAAATATCTACAGAACTTTCTACCACAAAACAACAGAATATATACATTCTTCTCATCACCTCATGGCACTTCTTCTAAAACTAATCACATAATCAGAAATAAAACACATCTCAGCAAATGCAAAAGAACTGAAATAATGACAAAGTCTCTCAGACTACAGCACAGTCAAATGAGAATTCAAGATTAAGAAATTCACTCAAAACTATACAACTGCATAAAAATTAAACAACCTGTTCCTGAATGACTTTTGGGTTAATAATGAAATTAAGGCAGAAATCAGTAAGTTCTTTGAAACTTATGAGAACAACAATACAACATACCAGAATCTCTAGGACACAGCTAAAGCAGTGCTAAGAAGGAAACTGATAGCACTAAATGCTCACATCAAAAAGCTAGAAAGAGCTCAAGTTAAAAAATAATACTACAACTAAAAGAACTAGAGAACCAGTGGCAAACAAACCCCAAAGCTAGCAGAAGATAAGAAATAACCAAGATCAGAGCTGAAATGAATAAGATAGAGACACACACAAAAAAACTTTTCAATAAATCAGCCAATCTAGGAGCTGGTTTTCTGAAAAAGATTAATAAAATAGATTTACTACTAGCTAGACCAATAAAGAAGAAAAGAGAGAAGAATCAAATAAACACTATCAGAAATTATAAGAGGAATATTACCACTGACCCCACAGAAATACAATCATTAGAGAATACTATAAACACCTCTCTGCAAATAAACTAAAAAATCTAGAAGAAATGGATAAATTCCTAGACATATACACCCTCCCAAGACAATCAGAAACTGAATTTCTGAATAGACCAATAACAAGTTCTGAAACTGAGGCAGTAAATAATAGCCTACCAACCAAAAAAGCTCAGGATTATATGGATTCACAGCTGAATTCTACCAGAGGAACAAAGAAGAACTGGTAATATTCCTACTGAAACCATTCTAAAAAACTGAAAAGAAGAAAACTCTTCCTAACTTGTTCCACAAAGCCAGCATCATCCTCATCCAAAACCTGGCAGATACAAAAAAAAAAGAAAACTTCAGACCAATATCCTTGATAAACATCGATGCAAAAATCCTCAACAAAATACTAGCAAACCAAATCCAACAGCACATAAAAAACTTATCCACCATGATCAAGTTGGCTTCATTCCTAGGATGCAAGCCTGGTTCTACCTACACTAATTAATAAATGTGATTCATCACATAAACAGAACTAAAGACAGAAACCACATGATTATCTCAAAAAAAAGCAGAAAAAACCTTCATTAAAATGTAACATCCCTTCATGTTAAAAACTCTCAATAAACTAGGAATTGAAGGAACATACCTCAGAATAGAACCATATATGACAAACCCACAGGCCAGTATCATACTGAATGGGCAAAAGCTGGAAGCATTCCCCTTGAAAACTGCCACAAGACAAGGTGGTTCCAAACTATGTTGAATAGGAATGCCCTCTCTCAGCATTCCTATTCAACATAGTATTGGAAACTCTGGCCAGGGCAGTCAGGCAAGAGAAAGAAAGAAAGTATATTCAAATAGGAATAAAGGAAGTCAAACTATCTTTCTTTGCATATAACATGATTCAATGTCTAGAAAATCTCATTGTCTCAGCCCAAAAGCTTCTTAAACTGATAATCAACTTCAGAAAAGGTTCAGAATACAACATGAATGTGTAAAAATTGCTAGCAATCCTATACAACAACAACAGGCAAGCTGAGAGCCAAATTACAAATGAACTCCCATTCACAATTGCCACAAAAAGAATAAAATACCTGGGAATATAGCTAACAAGGGAAGTGAAGAACCTCTTCAAGGAGAACTACAAGCCTTCTCAAAGAAATCAGATATTACACAAATGGAAAAACATTCCATGCACATGGATAGGAAGACTCAGTATCATGAAAATGCCCATACCACACAAAGCAATTTACGGATTCAATGCTATTCCCATTAAACCACCATTGACATTCTTCACAGATTTGGGGGAAAAAACTTTTAAAATTCATATGGAACCAAAAAAAGAGCCTCAATGGCTAAGGCAACCCTAAATAAAAAGAACAAAGGAGGCATCACGCTCTCTGACTTCAAACTATACTGCAGGGCTACAGTAACCAAAACAGCATTGTACTGGTACAAGAACAGACACATAGACAAATGGAACAGGACAGAGAATCCAGAAATAAGACCACACACCTACAACTATCTGATCTTCGACAAATCTTACAAAACAAGCAATGGGAAAAAGATTCCCTATTTAATAAATTTTGCTGGGAGAAATGGCTAACCATATGCAGAAAATTGAAACTGGATCCCTTCCCTATACCGTATAAAAAAAATCAACTCAAGATGGCTTAAAGACTTAAATGTAAAACCTAAAACTATAAAAACCCTAGAGGAAAACCTAGGCTATACCATTCAGGATATAGGACAGGCAAAGATTCAAGATGAAGGTGCCAAAGCTATTGCAACAAAAGCAAAAATTGACAAATGGGATCTATTAAACTAAAAAGCTTAGCACAGCAAAAGAAACTATCAACAGAGTAAACAGACAGCCCACAGAATGGGATAAAATTTTTGCCATCTATCCACCTGAAAAAGGTATTAATAGCCAGCATCTATAAATAACTTAAACTAATTTACAAGCAAAAAACAACCCCATTAAAAAGAGGGCAAAGGACATGAATAAACAATTCTCAAAAGAAGACATACATGTGGCAGAAGTATGAAAAACAACTCAACATCACTGATCATTAGAGAAATGCATATCAAAACTACAATGAGATACCATCTAATACCAGTCAGAATGGCTATTACTAAAAAGTTAAAAAAACAACAGATGCTAGTGAGGTTGTGGAGAAAAAGGAATGCTTTTACACTGTTGGTGGAAGTGTAAATTAGTTCAACCATTGTAGAAGACAGTGTGGTGATTCCTCAATGACCTAGAGAGACAGAAATATCATTTGACCCAGCAATCCCATTACTGAGTGTATAGCCAAAGGAATATAAATCATTCTATTATTAAGACGCACGCACAGGTATGTTCATTGCAGCACTATTCACAATAGCAAAGACATGGAATCAACCTAAATGCCGATCAATAATCAACTGGATAAAGAAAAAGCAATACATATACACTATGGAATACTCTACAGTCATAAAAAAGAATGAGATCATGTCCTTTGCAGGGACATGAATGGAGTTGAAAGCTGTTATCTTCAGCAAACTAAAGCAGGAACAAAATAACTAAACACCACACGTTCTCAAATTTTCTCCATATCAGCAGTGTTTACCGTTCATATGTTCACTGAGTTGTTCATATGTTCATTTTAGTTGCCTTCAAGAACTTTTCCTTTGCAATCACAACTTGGCTAATCATTTGACCCAAAAGGCCTAGCTTTGAGCCTATCTCAGCTTTTGATGTACCCTCCCCAGTAAACTTAATTATTTCTAGCATTTGATTTAAAGTGAGAAATATGCTTCTCTTCCTTTCCTTTGAACTCTTAGAGGCTGTTTTAGGATTATTTATTGGCATAATTTCAATATTGTTGTATCTCAGATAAAAAAAATCAGAGGCCTAAAGAGGGGAGGAGAGATGGGTAAACCACCAGAAAGTGAAGCAGTCAGAACACACACAGCATTTATCAATTAAGTTCTCAATCTTCTATGAGTACAGTTTGTGGTGCTCCAAAACAATTTCAATGGTAACATCTAACGTCCCTGATCACAGATCACCATAATAGATATAACAATAACATGAAAGTCTGAAATATTTGAAGAATTACCAAAATGTGGCACAAAGACGTGAATTGAGCACATGCTGTTGGAAAAATGGCACCTATAGACTTGCTTGACAAAGGCTTGCCACAAACCTTCAATTTGTAAAAAAAAAAAAAAAAAAAAAAAAAAAGCAGTATCTGTGAAGTGCAATGAAGTCAGGCATGCCTGCACCAGTTTCTGGGGGCTTCATGGTTCATGGTTAAGGCCCAAGCTCCACACTTGCAAAGCTTGTGAGTGTTATCTGTGTCAGCAAGAGCATGAGAGCTGCATTTGTGGACCAGGTGGACACGGCAAAAGTGGTCACAGAAGCTAGCACCAGTGTGTGCATCCTGGTGGCAGAGATGGTGCTGGCCCAATACATATTCACCTTGAAAAGGAAGATGAGACAAAAAATCAAAATCATCGAGATTTCTGTGGACAGCCCTTGTATCTCTGGATATTGTTTGCCACCTATACTGTTGTTCGAGGACAAAATCAAAAACAGAAGAACTCAGAATGCCTTAGGAATATTAGATAGCTAAGAAATGACTCATCAAAAGTCTGCTGTGCATGTAAAAATGATGCAAGAATTCCAGAAAAGTTCAGTTTGCATCAGGAACCCTGCAAAGATAACAAATTATCTGTGGTTTTATTAAAGGAAGATGCCAAATTTCAGATAATAATGGACTTTGCTATGACACTAAGTAGACTTTCCTATAAAGGGAAAAGATGCCTAATGTGTTATAATATGATTAACAACTATAAACTTGTCACAGGTGAATGTGAAAGAGGCTACTGCAACTAAAAGAAAAATATTTTATTATTGCAGCTGAACCTGTTACTTTAAGAGAAGTACCTGTTTATGGTAGAATAGTATGCTATCCAAGATAGTGTCTTGGCTGAACAAGCTTTTCCAAAAGCGAAATATAAAGAAACTGTGGAAGAATCTGATGTTATGCTCAAGGAAGGATATAATAATTTACTTGAGAAGCTTCAATAACAGTATCCATGTTCATATTTTCAGCAGATATTGGCGCTGTAGAGAAGTTTATCAGTCAAGCTGGTGTTTATCATTCAAATGTCAAAGTAGTGTTCATTTGTAGATTTGTGAAAATGTGTACTCAAAGGATTTAAAGGAGAATTAACTCATGCAGTTAATGAACATAATGTTGCCTTGAAGTACACAGAACATTTCCGTCAATTAAAAGACAATAGCAACATAATTCTGCTGAGACTCCCAAGATTTTAAAAGGTCATACAAAGTAGCCAAATTTTATTAGATCTCTAAATGATAGAGTGGAAAAGCATTCAGGAAAGTATTGTTTCATCAAAAGATGAATTACTAGAAGTAGCCAACTCTGTCTTACGGAGGATTCAGTAAACAAGCATTCTTCAGGATGTTCCCTCCTGCAGGAGCAAGTGATACTAGAATTGTTCATCTCTTCATCTTGCTGAAAGACTATTTTTTATAATATAATTCTGGTCCTGAAAGTTTACCTTCATATATTTAAGTATTTTCAGACATGTGGAATCCATCAATAGGAAACTCCATTTTCTTCACCACTCTCACCATACTTCCCACTATATGTTGTCAACAGATTAATAAAAAAAAAAACTCGAAGTAAAAATTAGAAAAATAATTCCCTACTTTTCCAAAATGGCTTATGTTTTTTAATTTTATCAGGCATTATTTTTAGGGGTCTTTTAAAATTGGGAATGTTAGTAGAAGTCCAAAAAGTTTTACAAAATTACAAAAAGAAAATTGCATACTTTTAAGTGTTGTATTGTTTGTAATTTGTAATCATGCTGATGGTGTCAACATCTCCTAAAATTGTTAAGTTATTTTGCTTGAGGAAAATCAATATTGATCAGAAAAGCCTGGCTCTGTATACTTGGTGAAAACTATTAATGTCCACACATCACTAACCATTATAAAATGTTCTATATTGATTCACTGATAATAAACATGAAATAGAAAATATTTTTAAATACCCATTTTCCTTAAATGGATAGCACTCATTCAGCCATTTAGACTTTAGCATAAATTAATTTATCCCATTCCTTCTTGCAAACATATTTTGATGAGATACAAATAAAAGCATCAAGGTTAGAAAGTAAGAAATTAAAGAAGATACTATACCATATTGAGCAAAAAAAACTACAAGGTTATTCAAAACAAACTACCTTCTTTATAATTTTACCTAAATCTAGGCCTGGTCCCAGTTGTTTTTCAATTAGTTATTTTTCTTTGGAAATCAAATTCTGGCTAATGGCATAATCATTAAAAAATGCTTAGTCCATCATCATCTATTGGTCTTGGTATTCTGTCTAGACAAAAATTAATAAAGATCACATATGCAGGATCAGAGAATTATATTGGAAATAAGAACATCTCCCTGAACTCAGATTGAAAAAAAGTTGTGTATGAAACCACTCTTACTTCTGAGGTGACCCCATATGGAAATAGCTATGACAAACTGTCCTCTAATCAAGCCATAAAGAATGGACTCTCACCTCTTCTGGAGGGCCTCATCACACACCTTTGTCAGCAGCTGCAACTCCTGTTGATATCTAAGGAGAAACAAAGAATAGAGAGGGCTAAGAATATGGTTTGTTTTGTTTTCGTTTTGCTCATTTGATTTGGTCTTGACACACAAGAAAGCTTTTCACTGGGAACAGCATGTATGCTAATATTTTAAATGAATGGATGTAATATCTTTGTACTGATTACAACCATGTACTACTATCGTTATTTTACTTTACATTACACTGCAGGCCTTTTATCAGATACAGATATGTGGTGCCTGCCAAGGAGTGAATCTTTCTTGCCAGAGATGGGGCAATAAACAAAATGAGTTGTTAGATCTATTTCAAAAAGCCATATGTGCTGCCTGAGTTCACTGCCATCCACTCACGGGAAAGATTTGCTTCTAAATGTTTCAAAAGGACTCACTCAGCAGCTGACAAGGCCTGTGACCACAGGGGTCTGATAATTCACTGCTGACACGTTTTGTTTTCAAAGTTCAGCAAGAATGTCAACTGACCCACAAGGACAAAGTATTTTCTTCCCTTATGCATGTTCTAGCAAGGTCTTCAAAGTCCTATTGGCAGCTTTTCTTGACTAAAGGTCACCATAACACACCTGGACTTTCATTCTCTTCCACTTTTTTTTTGGCTCATCTATGGAATGAGCATGACACACTCTCTGGCTAAAAGAACATATCCTAGTGTTTTCTTTCCATATATTTTCCTGCTTCTAAGTGGCCATAATGAAAACTTTCCTTATTATAGACATCTGAACCACAAGAATCCCTTCAACTCCCACTTTGCTTGAGGACATTCTAGTGTGTATGCTACAGAACAGTTTAATGATTTTACTTTAAGTATTCATTAATATTCCTTTTTATAATTATTAGATTCAATTAGCAGTCAAGAAGAGATAATAGAATAACTAGTCTTATATAGGTTAACTCTTCTGATATCTTCTTCCTTTAGCAGTTTCATGGATACCCAGTGCAAGCTCAACACTTCATGGTGAGTAGTTGGGGAAGATTCAGGGACATTGAAGGTAGTGGTCAGCTTTATTTGGGTACAAGGTGTAAAAACAAGAACTCAGCCTCAGATAGATATATAAAAGTACATTTTGATGTTGAAAATTGCAATGAATGGAACCAAAATTCTTCCCAGCCATTCAAAGAAGATATTCAGACACCAAGCTATATATTTTGTTTCAGAAAAATCTGTATAATAGCATTTTTTACCAGTTATATCTATGAAAAATGCATTTCAATTTTTTTCATTGGAAAATAGAATAATTAGTCAACATGGATTTGCCTAGTCTAATGCTGCAAATTAATTTTTATTAACCTTATCAAACACATTGGCATTGGGAGAAATCAGTATTTTGATCAGCAGAACCTCTCATACCAAGAGAATAGGAATAGGGCCTCACCTTTCCGTGACCCCCAACTCTGGCCTTTTTCTGTACCACTTAAATTTCTCACAGAGATTCTTTAGCAGACATCATTTTGTTGTTTGAAAGTGTGGAGCTTCTTTTTTGTTTTTCAACCAATAGAAAATTATATTCCTTTGGCAACTGAGAGACAAACCTCAGCAACCCAGCCTTGCTGTAAATTGGTTCTTAATAAGCTTTACACATAACATTTAAGGGATACTTAGACAATTTAAATCAAGCTCTTTCGAATAGCACATGATATCCAGTCGTGATTTTATACCACTTGACCAAGTTGAGATGTCTTGCCCAGATATATCCTTTATATTTCTAGACAATGTCTTTACAAGCACAGCCAGAGCATTTTCAGAAGTCCCCACAACTGCCAATGGATCTATGAAAACTAATCACGTCCATATCACTGGTAAGCCATTTGTCATATTTTGGGGAATTTTACGTTTTATTCACCAACAAATACTTATCAAGTAACTACCATTTGCCAGGCACTATGACAGTTGTTGGACATACAGCAAAAACACTAGCTTTTTGAATATTATAATCTATTAGAGATCATGTATCGTAAATAAATAATCATACAACTAAATTTATTTTTGATAAGTACTATGATAAAGTGTTGTCAAACAGGATTGGAGGACAGGAGAGGACTCTCTGAGGATATGATACTTAAATTAAAATCTGAGAAAAATAAGTAAGAATTATTCAGGTGAAAAGTAGCAAAAAAGATTTCAGGCCCATGAAAACATAGTCTGAGAAGGAAATCATTGGAACAAAGAGTACTCCAATAATTCAACTAATATAATTTTCTCTTGCAAAATGTAATTCCCTCTTTTATAACATAGGAGAGCAAAAGATTCAATAAAGTTAGGACCCTCCTAATGAAGGTCATGATTCTAAGTTCACGGGCATAATCAACTTCAGGGGTGTTCATTTGACTAGTGAGCACTACACCCAGGTACTCAGCTCATTTTGTATCAAAGGTCATACAGTCTTCTGATCACTGGAGCATAATCTTGCACATGTCATGGCAATACATCTGCAAACTGAGGCACTACCAAGATTTTAAGATATTGGTGCCTTAAACAGCTGTCTAGTTTAGAGATGGGTCAAGAGTGGAGTTCTGCTTTTCCACTTCCATCGTGAAGGCAGTGGTCTCATTTTCTATATTTGATTGGAAAAAAAAATTACAGGCATTGATGTAAGACCTCTTTAAAACCTTTTGTCTGGTAAAAGTGAGGGATCATGGCAGATGGGAGACGGGACTAGATTGCCACTCTGGACAGAGCAGCATGTGGAGGCTTGCATTGTGAATTTTAGCTCCAGGTCAACTGCAAGAACAAACCAGCAATCTTGAGAGGAGCCAGACCCTCTGAAGGAAGCAGACTGCTCCTGCAGCACCCAGGAGACATCCCAAATACTCTGAGAGGTAGACAGTCTCACACAAAGCCCATCTCGCCCTTTGCCTGGAAATAGACAGAGCTGTTGGCCAGTGGGGCATGGTGGGAGTGAGACTGGCCCTTCGGTTTGCATGGGAGCTGGCTGAGGCCTGTGACTGCTGGCTTTCCCCCACTTTCCTGATAACCTGCATAATCAACAAAGGCAGCCATAATTCTCTTAGGTTCACAACTCCAGTGACCTGGGAATCTCACTCCCACCCCCCATAGCAGCTGCAGCAAGACCTGCCCAAGAAGAGTCAGCTCAGACATGCCCAGCTCCACCACCACCTGATGATCCTTCCCTATCCAACCTGGTAGTGGAAGACAAAGGGCAAATAATCTTGGGAGTTCTAGGGCACCACCCACCACCAGTCCCTCTCCAGACTACTACAGCTGATGCTTTCTGGAGAGCTCCACCTCCTGGCAGGAGACCAACCAGAACAAAAATAAAGCATTAAACCACCAAAGGTAAGGACCCTCATAGAGTCCATTAAACCCTCTGCCACGTCCAGCAGAACAGACACTGATACCCATGGCTGAGATATCATAAATGGTTCACATCACAGTACTCTGTGCAGACAACCTCCAGTACCAGCCTGGAGCCAGGGAGACTCATTGGGTGGCTAGACCCAGAGGAGAGACAACAATCACTGCAGTTCAGTTCACAGGAAGCCACATCCATAGGAAAAGGGGTAGAGTCTACATCAAGGGAACACCCAGTGAGACGAATCTGAACAACAGCTTTCAGCCCTAAACCTTCCCTCTGACAGAGCCTGCCCAAATTGGAAGAAAACAGATAAGCAACCCTGGTAATATGACAAACCCAAATTGGTAAAGAGGAAGTTAAACTGTCACTGTTTGCTGAAGATATGTTTGAACAAGCAGAGAATCAAATCAAAAACTCAACCCCTTTTACAATAGCTGCAATAAAATAAAATAAAATACTTAGGAATATACCTAACAAAGGAGTCAAAGAAACTCTAAAAGGAAACTACAAAACACTGCTGAGAGAAATCATAGATGACACAAACAAATGGAAACACATCCCATGCTCATGGATGGGTAGAATTAATATTGTAAAAATGACCATACTGCCATAAGCAATCTACAAATTCAATGCAATCCCCATCAGAATACCATTATTCTTCATGAAATTAGAAAAAATCAATTCTAAAATTCATATGGAACCAAAAAAGAGCATACATAGCCAAAGCAAGACTACACAAAAAGAACAAATCTGGAGGCATCACATACCTGATTTCAAACTATAATATAAAGCCATAATTATCAAAACAGCATGATACTGGTATAAAAATGGGCACACAGACCAATGGAACAGAATAGAGAACCCAGAAATAAATCCAAATACTTACAGCCAATTGATTTTCAACAAAGCAAACAAAAACATAAAGTGGGGAAAGGCCATCATTTTTAATAAACGGTGCTAGGGTAATTGGTTATGTTCTCACTGATATGTGGGAAACAAAAACATGTGGGAGAATTAAACTGGATCCTCACTTGATACAAAAATCAACACAAGATGGATTAAGGACTTAAACCTAAGACCTGAAACTATAAAAATTCTATAAGATAATACTGGAAAAATCCTTCTAGACATTGGCTTAGGAAAGGATGACATGACCAAGAACCCAAAAGCAAATGCAATAAAAACAAAGATAAATAGCTGGGACCTAATTAAACTAAAGCATTTTTGCACAGCAAAAGGAACAGTCATCAGAGTAAACAGACAACCCACAGAGTGGGAGAAAACCTTCAAAATCTATACCTCTGACAAAGGACTTATATCCAGAATCTACAACTAACTTGAACAAATTAGTAAGAAAAAAAACCCTATAAAAAAGTGAGCTAAGGACATGAATAAATCATTGTCAAAAGGAAATACATAGATGGTTAACAAACATATTTTTAAAAAGCTCAATATCACTAATGATCAGGGAAATGCAAATTAAAGCCACAATGCGATACCATCTAAATCCTGCAAGAATGGCCATAATAAAAAAAAATCAAAAAACAGAAGATGTTGGCATGGATGCAGTGGACAGGAAATGCTTCTATACTGCTAGTGGGAACGTAAACTAGTACAGCCATTATGGAAAACAGTGTGGAGATTCCTTAAAGAACTGAAAGTAGAACTACTATTCGATCCAGCAATCCCACTACTGGGTATCTACCCAGAGGAAAAGAAGTCATTACTCGAGAAAGATACTTGCACATGCATGTTCATAGCAGCACAGTTCACAATTGCAAAATCATGGAACCAACCAAATGTCCACCAATCAACGAGTGGATAAAGAAACTGTGGCATGCATACACACACACACACACACACACACAATGTGGAATACTACACACTACACAGCCATAAAAAGGAATGAATTAACAGCATTTGCAGTGACCTGGATGAGATTGGAGACTACCATTCTAAGTGACATAACTCAGGAATGAAAAACCAAACATCATATGTTCTCACTGATATGTGGGGAAGATAAGCTATGAGGACACAAAGATATAAGAATAACACAGTGGACCTTGGGACTTGGGGGGAAGAGTGTGAGGGAGTCAAGGGATGAAAGACTACAAATATGGTGCAGTGTATACTGCCTGGGTAATATATACACCATATCTTACAAATCACCACTAATGAACTTACTCATTTAACCAAATACTACCTGTACCCCAACAACATATGGAAAAAATAAAATAAAATAAAACCTTTTGTTTTTTCCTTTACCTAAAACTTTGGAGATAAAATATTATATCCCACCATATTACCAGGGTAGAGTTTAGTAAATTTTGACTTGTGTGAAACAGAATTTAGTCTAGTCCTGAGTTGACCAATTGTCTCTTTCACTACCTGGGTCTCCAGGGAACCCACAGTTTCTACTTTGACAGGGGTGAGAATCAGGAAGGCCTTGAATCCCTGGATGTATGTTGTATGAAAGGGAAAAATCTTCAACATTTCTAACCAATGCTAACATGATAACAACATGTGGTTGCAGTCCATGCTATGTAAAACACAGAAAAGATGTGATAACTAATATTAAATCTAGGTCTTTGACCTGCATTTTTTTTGAGATTTTGATGTATGAAAAGCAGTGTAATAAAAACTGGGCAATGAAAGAAATTTAAATCCTTGTCTTCACTTACAAGCAGTTTACTACCTAGGAAAGAAACCCAATCCAGATAGCTTTTTGTCCAAATGATCTATGTAATTGAAATATCTAAAGATTTATCTATCATGTATAAGGAATTCCACTGGGGTATCATTAGCAATAACAAAGTCTGGAAACAATTTAACCATCTAACATTATGATATAAATTAAATAAACTGGTATATCCATTGAACTATCCAGTCATTTAATAGAATGACGTAAATAGGCACTGCTATGGAAAGTATTCCAAGAATGTTTTTTAAGAAAAAGAGGCCAGGTGTATGTCTTTTGGCCTTTCTTTCTTAAAAACATGTAAAATGTTAAAAATTTCAAATGTCAAAAAAAGGTAAAATGGTTTTTATATTCTTAGAATAAATGCTCAAAATCACTAATCACTAGAGAAATACAAGTTAAAACCACAGTGAGACACCATCTCACACCAGTCAGAATGGCTATTAGTAAAAAGTTAAAAAAAAAAAAAAAACTGATGCAGGTGAGCTTGTAGAGAAAAAGGAATGCTTACACACTGCTGGTGGGAATGTAAATTAGTTCAGCCTTTGTGGAAAGCAGTTTGGCTATTTCTCAAAGAACTTAAAACAAAATTACTATTTGAACTGGCAATCTCATTAGATTGGATATATACTCAAAGGAATATAAATTGTTCTATGATAAAGACATATGGACATGTATGTTCATCACAGCACTATCCACAATAGCAAAGACGTGGAACTAACATGAATGCCCATCCACAGTCACTGGCTAAAGAAAATGTGGTACATATAGCATGAAATACTATGAAGCCATAAAGAAGAATGAGACCATATTCTTTGCAGCAATGTGGATGGAACTGGAGAACTATTATTCTAAGTAACACAGGAATAGAAAAACAACTACTGCATGTTCTCACTTACACATGAGAGCTAAACATTGAGTTCATATGGATACAAAGAAGAGAACAACAAGCACTGAGGCCTATTTGAGGGTGAAAGTTGAGAGGAGGGGAAGGATTTAAAAAACCACCTGTCAGGTACTGTGTCAATTACCTGGGTGACAAAACAATCTGCACACTAAATCCCTACAACACACAATTTAACTATATAACAAACTTGCACATGTACCTCTGAACCTAAGATAGTGAAAAACAAGAAAAAAGAAAAAGAAGCCACAGACAGTATAGTGTGTATAATAGGGCCCCAATTGTTAAAAAAAAAAAGGGGGGGGAGGGTATATATTCATGGTACATATGTATGCATACATATATATACACACAGGAAATTTCTGGTATGATATATAATTAACTTTTAAGAGTTATCACCTTGTATAAGTAACAAGGGATAGACATGCCCACCCCTAGAGTATGATCATGGCCAGTGAGCATCTCCATGGCTCTTGAATAAATTATGTTTCACATAGGAGAAAGATTTTAACTAATCCTGTTTTCCAAATGCCGAACTTTGGGATTAAAGTTTATTTTTCTTTATGCCCTTTTCAGGTACTGTGGTCAATAAGCCCAAAGATGGAATGTCCTGGCCAGTGATTATAGCAGCTTTACTCTTTTGCTGCATGGTATTGTTTGGCCTTGGAGTGAGAAAATGGTGTCGGTATCAAAAAGAAATGTGAGTATAATACTAAGATATGTAGGAACTGATAATCTGTCATTATAAAATATTCATCAGTACAATATATCATTACTCTATGATGGTCCTCTCATACTTTAATGAATAAATAAGGCTCACGGAAGCTCGGAGAGATTATATAGTTTTCGCAGCATCTGCACAGTTGGGATTAAATACCCAACTCCTGACACAGTATTCCTCTCTGCATTGGCCTGGTCACACTCAACAGATAGAGCAAGTCCATGGGCATGAAATGAGAACTGAGCCTTACCTCCCCTCAAAACTAAGACTGATTTTTCTTTTAATCTTCATTATTTTTTTCTTTTCATGCATCTTTGAACTGCCTGGGCTCAGCTGGCTCTAGATGCTCAAGTGTGAAATTGAGTGAGAAAGATAATTTTAAGAGGTTTCCAGCTGTTTTTTTTGTTTTCGTTTTTTAACTAGAATGGGCTTCTACTGCCCTTTTCCATTTTTTCCCCAAGAAGAAAAGAAAGTAAGCATTGGGTTACCCCATTTTTGTCTTACTGAAATATTTTCCAAAACCCCTCTCCAATCAAAAGCCTGAGATGGTACACAAGGTTAAGTGTCACTTTTCTGACTTGCTATTTTCAGTCAGTCTGAATTGGGCCATAATTGGAAGAGACCTTAGTACACTGGGCTGACCTTCCACTTGTCTTACTGCTGCTCTTAGATAACATTAACCATCGTGCCATATGCTCTTCTCCCTTTTCCAGAGTATAACCACATACAGGGAGTGGTGAATAAAACACTAAATCAGTCGTTAGAAATTCTGAATTCTTTTCCAAGGACTACAATGTGGCCCCCACATGATCTTGAGAAACTTGTAATTCCTGCAAAAAACAAAACTGCAATTTTCATAGAATTGTATCCACTTAATAACATATACAAAGTCTCCATTAAAGTATCTGAAAATTGGGTAATAGGAATGAGAGAGCTTTGTATTAAATGAACAAATGAAATCTGAAAATTTGATTTTTTAAATTGCTCTGTCTTCAAATGTTTGTTATATAGAGATGAGACTCAATCTCTCCCTCCTCCTCACCCCCCTCCCACTGCCCACTCTTTATCTCTCTTAAGATACTACGGATTGCCAAGGCATAGAGGTGTTTGAGTGATGGACATAAAGATGGTCAGGGATATATTTCTGTTTCCTGATATCAAGATAGCTAGAGCATTTATATAACTAAATTCCACACTAACCTAGCTCTTTAATGCATTTCAGAAAAAAGATGACTTGTACTAACATAAAATAATGCTTTGTACAAAGATGACTTTAAGAATGTTCACTGATTCAAACAAAAGGGATTTAGGCATTATCTACCCAGTACTCAGGGATTGAGAAAAGCTTTACTTCCCATCTCTATCATGTCCCCATAGTACATAGTGAATGTCTGGGTGAAGGATGGGGCTAGGGTTAGCAAAGAGGCTATTTGAAAAGCTTCATTGTTAAGTCCTAGAATTTTAAGATTTAGTCTCTGAAGGAATATTTTAATCCACATAAGAGAAACGTTTTTTCTATTAGGAGACAGTTGTCGTGGAGAGTATCAGTTCTGCTGAAAAGACTTGAATTGTTGGTCTGGTTCTCTTGAGCAAGTTGTTTAAAACCTCTGAGCCTGTTTTGTCTGTAGAATCGTGATAATAACACTCAATTTCTGCATACAAAGTATGTTATGATAAAAATGCTTTGCAGACTATAAAATTATAGATATAAATTAATAGTATGATCATGACATTCAAATGGCTAATAGGCCTAACAAGCACAGGGCTGTGCCAACAAAAATGCTGAAAGAACTGGGAGTGTATATCTCTTTCTCATCAATCTGTGTTCTCCTTTAAAAAAAACAATGCATGTCTATGTGTCTGTGCCTAAGACTCCCTCACATTCTCAGCGTTGAAAGACCAATGTTTTGTTCCTAGCATGGAAAGACCTCCCCCTTTCAAGCCACTGCCACCTCCCATCAAGTACACTTGCATTCAAGAGCCCAATGAAAGTGATCTGCCTTGTCATGAGATGGAGACCCTCTAGTCTCATGAGACTTTGCCCCACAGCAGAACTCTGCTGGAATCCTATTGAGAAGGTAGACATTGTGCTTTATTAATATAGTCACTCTTCGGCCACCCCTCTGCTGCAACTGAAATGGAAGTCAGAAGTGAGTGATCTGTTTTCCCAGCAACTCACCCTCTTTCATCTCCAAATGCCTGAAACTTAACTAAGAGTGAAAGGATATGCCATGCTCACACTCAATGAAATTTATAGAGGTTTCGTGCTTATGTAAGAGGTGTATAAGAGTCTGCCATCATTAAAAATATATATAGTATTTTCATTTAAATTCTCTGATGGAGGGACAACAATGGTTTCAAGTGTATGCCCATGTCTGATCCTCTTATTTGAACATCTATTAACATTGTAAGCTATTTGCCAAAATCCTGGATCTTTGTTGCGTTCCCTAAGATAATTGTAAGAAAAAGTCAATGTAAAAGTTCTAACGTGACTGCCAAGTAATGGAGAAGTATGGTTAGTCTTCATATTGAAATTCTGTTATTTATTTTCCTGGAAGGAAAACCAGGAAAAGAACTACAAGAACCACATTTTCAGTCCTCCTTCACTGTCTTCCTACCATGTTCAGCCCAGACTCCTGCCACATGGACCAGGATGAAGAGGAATCAAAGAGATAACTAGCCAACAACCAAGTAGGCTGGAATTCACTGGCCTCTAAAATTATGACTCAAGAGTGGTTTCATTTGAGTGCCTTCATGTGCATGTCCATCAAACTGCTACCAAACTGTTTTGTAAGTAAATAGGCAGCCTAAGCCCAATCCTACTCATCTAATTCCTATTATTCTCTTTTTCATCTGGGGACTTTCCTATTCATCTAACCTGCCTGTTTTGATCTGTTTTGAAAAAGACAAAGAGCCTCAAATCAGACCAGCACTGATTAATTAACCTTGCTCCTACCAATCTTTTACAAAACAGTTGAAGCAGAATGTATAGGTGTCAGAGAAGAAGCCTAGTCAGCCAGACATGCTCTGTATTTGGCAACAGTTTGTGAGTGAATAAATTACCATTCCTCCTTGTCTCTTGAAACCTTCCCACACTCTCTGCTCCAGGAGGGAAAAACAGATGTTGTTGACAGATATAGTGATAGGCAAATTCTATGTGGACTTTAATCCCAAAAGGAAACTTTAGTTCATTCGCAGTATACTTATCCCTGACTGCACATGAGAATATCTTGTGCAGAGTTATTTGGAGAGTATGTCTTTTTCTTAAATACCATGGCTGTCACACTCCAGCCCAATTAAATCAAGAATGTCTGAGGAGTGAGGCACAGGCATCAGCACTCTCAGATGATTCACTTTCAGCCAAAGTTGTGAACCGCCGAACCAGTGGAAGTTCTTTCTCATTCATAAGCATCCGAGGTAGGTGCTTAACTTGTGGTGGCCAGCCTCTAAGATGAACCCCAGTGTTTTTGTCTCCTAGTATTCACATCCTTAAACAGTCCCCTCCAACACTGAATACAGATGATTCGTGTAACCTGGGGCCAGGATTAAGGTGAGGCAATCAATGTACCTGGGGAAAAAAATGTAAGGAGGTATTGACATTCAGGGTCACACACTTGCACAATGTTGAGAGTGAGTACCAGTCTCATCCTTGGTATAGCCAAAAAAGCTTAGAAATGACCAAGGCTAGGTCATAAAATATACTGTGGCTTACACTTTGATCTCTCTTTGACCACTGACACTGGGAAAAGCCTATTCCATGCCATGAAGATACCCAAGCAGCCCTATTGAGAAATTCACCTGTCAAGGAACTGAGGTATTTTGCCAACAAGCATCAACTTGCCAGCCATGTAAGGGAGCCATCTTGGAAGCAGATCCTCCAGCCACCAGTCAAGTCTTCAGATAATCGCAACTTCAGTTGATCTTTTGACCAAGTCCTCAAGGGAGCCAAAACTATCCAGCTAAGCCTTTTCTAAATGTCTGAACCTCTAACATATGAGATAATAAGTGTTTATCTTTTAACACCATTGAGTATAATTTGTTACATAACAACAGATAACTATACAGCTCAATAACTAGAAAAATAAACTGCTACCTGCCTTAATTATCTTTAATTCCTTATTCTCAAGAAACAAATACTTTATATGTATGGCTGTTGCTTCATGTGTATAGTTATTTGTATTTAATATGACTTAATCATCAGTAATTTGTGCACAAAGCACTGTGGCGTTATTTTACTGTTTTATTAGGATATATGAATACAAGTAGAAAGTAGGGACAGAAAGTAGGGGTAGAAAGTGGCAGGGTTGGAGATACTCATATTGTTTCAGTAAAGGGAGAGACAGTTTTACAGTAAAACATAAATCCATGTAATTTATCAATCTATCACATGACAGGTGTCTCTCTGTGTTTTTATATTAGCTCTTCTTTGAAGTACACTCTTTTAGTCTCATAATTAAGTTCTGGTCAGCATTTGCATATTCATTACAACTTAAATAGAGTGAGCAGTTCCTTATCCATGGAGGGATCCTCAGTGAGTAGTTCAGAGGAACTTTTCACAAACCTGCAAATTAGAGGGGCCCCAGATGCCTTTTAGGTAGTACTGTGAGCTTGACATCCCTTATTTGACTAACATGACAGTTTCATTTGAGCCTTAAATTGTGTGAAAGTAAATTCATAGAGTCTGTCTCAACCAGCAACTCCTGTCTCTAGAAGCGAATTTAGCTCTGTCTCATAGGAGAAATAGCAATACTAGACTCTAATCCCTAAGGTTTAGTTTTCACTGAGAAAAAGCCACATTTGCTGCTTATTTCCAAAATACTGTGTGTTAGTTAATGCTGTTATTTAGATATTCACTTCCATACCCACCTGCACCAGGAACACATCTCAAATTGACTACATGATTTGTTTTGCAACGGAGTATCATGGGCATGACTAACCCAAGGTTTGAAAAGTACTTCTATGATTGGATTCACTCTCTTCTTTTCTACCATGACCATGAGAAGATCATTTTCAAACTAGCCTACTAGTGCCAAGAAGAAGAAGAAAGGCTCATGGAGCAGAACCCCTCAAGGCTGGCCCAGTCTAGATCAGCAAAACCCACAGCCTACCTCAACAGGCACATAAGTTAAATATTATTTCATGCCACTGAAATTGTGTGATTATTATACAATATAGTAGCAATAGTTAACTACACATATAGATCCAGAGGTAAGCATATGTTAGCTCATATGTAAGTGCCTAATGCATGCTTTAGTTTAAAAAAAGAGTATTTTCAATTTTCTTTGGTTCAGCATGAGTTTTGTTTTAACTAAAGAAGATATGGTTGATTTCACCAAATTAACTTTGCATTTATAGGTCTTTAAAATCACAGAACATTTGACCAGGATGGGTATTAGAGGTTATTTTACAAATAATGAGTTAAGGGTTCTATGAAATTGACTTGCCCAAGGTCACACAATTGGAAATGATAAAGCCAAGATGATGACCCAGTTCTCTGATTTTTGGCCTAGAGTATAATCAATCTTAAATTTCTTTGGTATCGTCTTTTACTATAGACAAGAGCCGCTTTGTGTGCTTTTAAGCAAATGTTGGTGAGTTTTTTTGTTTGTTTGTTTGAGACAGCATCTCTCTCTGTCGCCAGGCTGGAGTGCAGTGGTGCAATCTCGACTCACTGCAACTGCAACCTCTGCCTCCCGTGTTCAAGTGATTCTTCTACCTCAGCCTCCCGAGTAGCTGGGATTACAGGCACACACCACCATGCCCAGCTTATTTTTGTATTTTTAGTAGAGATGGGGTTTCACCATGTTGGCCAGGATGGTCTTGATCTCCTGGCCTCGTCATTCACTCACCTCAGCCTCCCAAAGTGCTGAGATTACAGGCGTGAGCCACATGCTTGGGTCATAAATATTGTTTTTTTATGCCTTGGTAGTATATGCTAAAAACTGTAACAGAAAACAAAGAACAGTAGAAATAATTGACCCTGGGAGGTGAGATGCTCTAGAAAGTGTCAAAGAAAATGAGGAAATGAAAAGAGAAAAGAGAATAATCAAGATCAGAAGTTGAAAAGAAAGTTTAGATAAACTAAGGCCAGAGATAATGAAAAATGTCTTAGGGGCTATGAACAGGGGAAGAGGTTCTTGAAGGCAGCCCTCTTGGCATCCAGACTTAGGAGGGTGGCTTTGAACCTGAAGGTTGAATCTTCAGAAATACAAAAAGTTTGTTCTCTCTGAGATGGGGGCTGAAATGCATAGCCTAACTGACTTTTTGACAATAGTAATCATGGCTGTGTCAACCAGCTAAAGGATGGTGTCCACATTAATGGCAGAAATACATGGTGAGAATCATGGAATCAAAGCAATTTATTTCCCAGTTCCTGCAAAGATGTCTTCTTCCCGGATTTCCTAGATTACTAACAAATGCATCGTGCTGCAGCCAGGAAGGCATGAACAGAAAGCAGGACACTATTACCTTAAGCTAGGTCAGGGCCAGGGAGTACTTTTGAAATTATTCTTTTTTTTAAAGCCAGTCTAATTTAGTAGTTGGGGGTTGTATACCAACTTTAGTGACACTAATGTTAATAAGTTCTGATAACCCACTACCATCAGATCATCAGCTTAAAGGAATTATTCTTAAAGCTGGAATAGGGTATCTGTGATGGGTCTTGATGTAATGTGGGTCAAATAACAGAATTGGGAACAGCCGAATCTAAATTTTTCTCCTCAGACAGCATCTTCATAGCCTCCAATCTGTATTACAGTCTTTCCTGTTCTGCTCACTCAGATTCCTCATATTTGTTCAAAGGCTCTGTGGCATTGTGATTGTGGGGAGGAACACTGGGTAGAATAATGGGGAAAAGCAACAAACCCAACATCACAACATAAAGAAGACAGCAGGGGGCCACTTCCAGCTACCCTCGGTAAGTGCCAGAAACATATGCACATTTGCCCTGAGTTTTGTCAGACTAGTTCCCATTTACTGTCCAAAGAAGACCTATCACCAAATAAAATTGATTACAGCATTATGCTATTCAACTGTCACCAGAAAATACTTAAAAGTGCCAAGAAGGTATGCTGGAGGGTACAGAACAACAGTTACATGAATCCTTCAGAGAAGTCTGATAGTGGTCCTGATACCCTGAGAGCCATGTATAAGAGTTAACTTCTCAGAGAGAGATCCAAGATGGCCGATCACTAGCAGCTCAGGATTGCAGCTCCCAGTGAGAGCACAGAGTGAGTGGACGCCACACTTACAGATAAATTTCTGCTGCCCACGGACCAGGACATTCCCAGCGGAGGAGCCCCACGGGTTGCCAGCGTGACCGCTTCAGCTGGCACAGCTGTTTTGCCGGTGCCTCGGCCCGGCGGCTCTTAGTGCAGAGTAAATGGGACTGGGTCTCCTTTTGGATGATGTTTGGAGCTCTATGAAGGCAGAGCAGTCCATTCAGTTGGTTGAAAAAGGGACTGAAGAGGGAAGCCAGATCGGAGACCCCCAGGCAGAAAAGCACCACGAATTTCAACGCTGCTGTTTTAGCCAGCATTGCGGGTTGCCGCAGTGAAAATTACATAGATTCCAGAGCTGGGAATTAACAAGCTGGACGTCCACTCAGAGACCTAATTTGAAAGTTGGTAATTACAAAGATGACAGGTGGCTAAAACCACAAAGATGCCAAGAAGCCACCGTAAAAAAAACTGAGAACACTCAAAATCAGAATGTCTCTCCTTCTAAAGACAACGCTAGTTCCTCATCAGTAACGAAACAAGGCCTGATGGAAAACGAGTGTGAAGAATTAACAGAATTAGGCTTCAGAAGGTGGATAATAAGAAACTTCTGTGAGCTAAAAGAATATGTTCTAACCCAATGCAAAGAAACTAACAACTTTGAAAAAAGGTTTGATGAAATGCTAAAGGGAATGGACAATTTAGAGAGGAATGTAAATGAATTAATGGAGCTGAAAAACACAATACAAGAAATCCATGAAGTATGCACAAATTTTAACAGTTAAATTGATCAAGCAGAAGAAAGGATATTAGAGGTCGAAGACCAACTTAATGAAATGAAATGAGAAGATCAGATCAGAGAAAAAAGAGTAAAAAGGAATGAGCAAAATCTCCAAGAAACATGGGACTATGTGAAAAGACCTAATTTACGCTTAATAGGTATACCTGAAAGTGACGAAGAGAATGAATCCAAGTTGGAAAATATTTTTCAGGATATTATCCAGGAAAATTTTCCTAAACTAGCAAGGCATGACAATACTCAACTCCAGATAATACAGAGAACCCCACAAAGATATTCCTCAAGAAGACCAACCCCAAGACACATAATCGTCAGATTTACTCAGATTGAAATAAAGGAGAAAATACTAAGGGCAGCCAGAGAGAAAGGCCAGGTTACCCATAAAGGGAAGCCTATCAGACTCACAGCAGATCTCTCAGTAGAAACTCTACAAGCCAGAAGAGAGTAGGAGTTAATATTTAACATCCTTAAAGAAAAAAACTTTCAACCCAGAATTATATATCCAGCCAAACTAAGTTTTACAAGTGAAGGAATAATAAAATTTTTTGTGAACAAGCAAGAACTCAGAGATTTCATCACCACCAGGCCTGTTTTACAACAACTTCTGAAAGAAGTACTATACACAGAAAGGAACAACCAGCATCAGTTATCTTAAAAACTTACCAAAAAGTAAAGAATATTACAAAAATGGAGAATTTACATCAACTAATGGGCAAACAGCTAGTTAGCCTTAAATAACAGTATTAAACTCACATATATCAATATTAAGCCTAAACTTAAAGGGATTAAATGCCCCAATCAAAACATACAGTTAGACAAACTGAATAAAAAGTTAAAAGCCATCGGTACGCTGTATTCAGACCTTTCTTATAGGCAAGGACACAAAGACTTAACATAAAGGGATGGAGGAAGATCTACCAACCTAATGGAGAGAAAAAAAAAAAAAACAGGATTTGAAGTCAGAGCTTGAACAAGGAAATTTAATAAATATTTACAGAACTTATCACCATATATCCACAAAACATATATTTTTTTCAATATTATATCATACCTATTCTAAAAGTGATC